>JAKCPI010011815.1:0-11972 GCA_023213315.1 Euborellia annulipes | reverse complement strand
TTTATTTTGTTGCCGGGATATTTGAAGCTATTCCTTGCGGCGGACCCTCGCCTTTTCTTAATTATGAAAGGAAAATTATTACTACGTATTCCAATCCAGTGCCTGCTTGAGGATTTGTTTACATTCAAAGAATATATAAATGCAAAGAATACTTTTAAATATTTCCCTATACATTTCCTTTGGGAGAAATCGTAACTTTAGGAATTAATAACTCAAAAAGTTATAGGAATTTCGGGACCCAGTATTTTTCCGGGACTCTCCATAACGTCCTTTATAAGACTGCAAAATTTCAACGTGAAATAGGTCAAACGGAGCGTGACAGACAGACAGACGGACACTCTGCTATTATATATAGATAGTTAAAAGTTTATTCCTATGAGATCTCTACTGGCGGAGAGAGAGAGCAAAGCGCCTAAAAGATAGGCAGCCAAAGCGCGTTTTTTTCTTTTTTTACCAGACTTTAATAACTGTTTTGCTTATAATTTCGAGATCTTAACGAATGAATAATTTTGGAAAACTAAATAAGTAGAGAATATCAGAAATATATGGTTTTTGTATTTAGGGGTGTCCAAAGTTAGGAAAAGTGAAAGAATTTTGATTTTTCACTATTTGGCACCACTAAATGACCCCCGATTGGGGTGAAACTTTATAATTATATGTACTTCATCTATTTGCACATTTTTATGAAGTATCGTCTTAAAAATCTTTTGAACATTCTAAATAAGAGCCGCTTTAGAGCAGATTTTCTATTAAAATTTTATTTTCTCTATAGCTCTAAAATTAGACGTGCTGATGGCGTTTTTTGGAATCAGCGCGACGCAAATACCCAGGAATAGCTTCAAATGCCAGGGCAACAAATTCCCTGTCCCCCGAAAAAGTTTCTTCTTCTTTTTATTTCCAAAATGGCGGGCAAAATTTCAATATTTGAAGCTTAAGCGTAAAAATCTGGTGTGACTGGCGCACAGCACACAACTTTCTCTTACCTTCGGTAATCAAAAGTTGTGTTCTGTGCTTGTCACACCAGATTTTTTGTGTCGAAATATATTTAGTTTCCGCCAATATATTAGAATTTAAGATGTCAAATTTATAAACATGGGAAAATATTTATATTTTGTTACCATGGCAACCATTTCTCCTATCTTTCCTATGAAATACAAGAGTAAAGTGTGCTTCAAACAATTTTGAGGGCAAAACGAGAATATACATTTGAAAGAGCATCTAAAAAAATAATTGATTTTTGAATTTTAATCAAAATCGTTAGAGCGAATTTTGAGAAAATCGAAAAAAAAACTGAAAAAGTACATCAGTAAAGTACTAGTACTCTTTGGCCGATTTTGATTAAAAGCTTATTTTTCCGGTCCCGGGGGTGTTTAACTTAAATATAAAATTTCAACCTCCTAGCTCAATTCCTTCATGCTTAAAATTGAACACAGACAGACACACACACACACACACACAGACAGACCATGTCGCGAAAACCACTTTTTTTTGGATTCAGGGGACCTCAAAACGTGAAGATCCATCAAATCTCGACATCGAATTTTTGACATGAATCCAATACTTTCTCTCTATATATATATTACATATATACATAGGTAGAGAAAGTAAAAAGGGTGAAATTAGAAACACAAGCATTGTTTATTTATTTTTTTGCAAATTGTTAAATTTTTGTTGAACAATTAATTAGCATTTAAAGCTAATTAATTTTAATTTTTAAATAATTTTTAAAAAAGATATTTTTATTAAGTTGCCTAACTTCACAAAACTTTCTTCAGATAGCTAATTTAATGTCAAAAACTAATTTGATTTTAAATTCGAGGGTTAAGCGTGTTCTTGTTTACTATATTGATGATTTGTTATCTGTCAGATAAGTTTGCTAGTTGACTAGAAGTGAAGCAATCGGCCCTGGGAGGCGAATTTTTTAATTTTACGGAATTATTTAATTTTGTAGAAAAAGAATTCTTTACTTTAAAGGTTATAAATTATTATTTTTTTTTTATCGAGTTCAACCAAAAATTATATTAAACAGTTAACCAGTAACTAATTAATTTGAAGATCAGTAAGTAGTTTAATTCTTGGTCACTTCAAGATGGTGGTTGAAAAATAAATAAAACATATTTTGTTAAAAATTATGTTATGTTAAAAAACTGTTTCATATAGTTTTTGGTTGAACTCGATAAAAAAAAATTATAATTTATAACCTTTAAAAAATTACAATTCTTCTTCTACAAAATTAAATAATTCTGTAAAATTAAAAAAATTCGCCTCCCAGGGACGATTGCTTCATTTCTAGTCAACTAGCAAACTTGTCTGACAGATAACAAATCACCAATATAGTAAACAAGAACACGCTTAAACTTCAAATTTAAAATTAAATAAGTTTTTCACATATAATTAGCTATCTGAAGAAAGTTTTGTGAAGTTAGCAACTTAATTTTTAAAAATTAAAATTAATTATTTAAAGTTCAACAAAAATTTAACAATTTGCAAAAAAAAATAAATAAACAATGCTTGTGTTTCTAATTTCACCCTTTTCAGTCTTAGTTTACTAACTACGTTCTCGGATCTTATTTAATCATCTGATTAGCCTAACTAGAACTGAAACACTCAAAAGTAAAGCCGGATTTCAAATTGATCGATCCTCCAATACCTTCAATATTGTAAAAGACTTATTTTTGAAGAATTGGTTGTGATGACAAATCAGGGTCGGAACTCACACCATTCATTTCTCTCTGTTTTTTTTTTTTATTATAAATTCTAAAAGCTGCCACTTTTTGTGATCAAAATGATATACAACACTTGTATTCAAATTTATTGCAATCAGGCTAAAAAAACTTTTTTAAATATGAGGTTGAAAAAAGCCGCCATTTTTATTTCTCTTTCCTTAATCAAATGAAAGAAATAAATAAAAAAAAAAAAAACAAGAATATTTATAACAAACAACCTTTAATAATATATAAAAAAAGCAAAGACAATCACAATAAGTTTTAATTAATACAATAAATACAATAACAACAAAAAAGTCGTCGTCGTTGTCGTCTCAAAGTCTTGTTTTTCAGTCAAAGGTCTTAAATTCGTCATCGTCATCGTCGTCGACCATTCAGTCTGAAATCAATCAATAAAATTGTGTTTCAATTAAAAAAAAACTAATTCTAGATAAAAAAAAAGAATATAACAAAAAATAAAAAGAAAAACGTCATTTTTAGCCCCCCACCCCATAGTATTTTAAATGACGTCATTGATTACAAAAATAACCTATATAATAGGCCATTTTCTAGATTTCTATTTTCTCTATAACCAAAGAAGAAAAATAAAAATTAAGAGAAAGACTAGAAGAGTTATTTGTAGAAAATTCCCTTTTTTTTGTTTGTTAAATACCCAGTCTTATATTTTATTAATTTATTTATTAAAAAAAAATGGCGGAGTTGATTGAAGATGGCGTCCTCACTACTAAAATCAAATTCATAAAAATAACAACTCTAATCAAATTATCTTTATTTTATGTGATGTATAAAAAATTTAGTTTTGACTAGCGTTGTTTTATTATTATAAATTAATTATGAATTCGATTCTAATAGTTGTGGTTAATTATTAGAAATTTACAATTCTCATTATTATAATTAAATTTAGAAAAACTCCGACTGATTTTTGAAAATTTTTAATAATAAATCAAAAAACATAGCCATTTATTGGGGCTTAATTGCAAGATAAAAAGAAATTGTTTATAAATTTGATTATTGATAATTAGAGGTTACGAAATGTCATCTCTTCTGATCGCTAGGCCTACTTGATTCAAAAGAAACATTTGGTTTCTGTATTCTTTTAATTAATGTAAAATTATGAAATAAATGATAAATAATAATTAATTTCCTAATCTTCAAATGTTGATTTCATAAAAATTTAATTATTACGATACAATTTTTATTCTTGCATTAATATAAAAATTATTAAAATATTTAAATTATTGTCTTTTATTACAATAAATAATTTTATTTTCAACAATTATTGATTAACAATAATCGATTTATTATTATTATTTTCTTTGTTAATTATTTATTCTAATAAAAAGCTGTAATAATTTAATTTTTTTCTTTATTTTAGGACCAACTGGCTACGTTTTTGAATTTATATAAGAAAAGCCGCCCCAGTAAGTAGAGAAATAAAAAAAAACATTTTTCCCTTTCTCTCTCTCCCCAAAGAAGAGAAATTTAATTTGTGATTGGCGTTGTTTTTAGGTTAGCTTGTCTCTCTTGTAGCTCCTGGACAGATGGACATTCGTAGCCAAGCGTTTTCATTTCTGCAAACATAGAAAACATAAAAGGTATTAGAAATTTCTTTTCATTTCATTTAATAATTAAATAATGATACTTTTTTATTTTGCATGCTAGTAAACAAATATTATTTAATATCAAATTTATAAAACAAACAAATGTAGAAAATAATTTAGAAATTTTTATATGGAATGCAACAATGTAAGTAAATAATTAATAATTAATTTGTAATAAGAAAATGGGAAATTTAATCTAATTTCTTATAAATTATTTATTTTTACACATTGGAAAAAGGTTAGAATATTAAATGTTCTCTATTATTTATTTATGCCCGTTTGTTTTTTTTTTTTTTTAATTTAATAATTTTTTCTTTTTAAAATTGACAGATGTTTGGTTTATTATTTGAATATTAATAAATTCAATTAACTATTTGTGTTTATAAATATTAATTTAAGAAAAATAAGAAAATATTGATTTTCATGATTTCTCCATTAATTAATTAAACTTTTTTTTTTTTTTAATTTGGTGCAACTGGGCATAAATATTTGATGGGACATAATCATTATTAGTCAGTCTATAAAATAAAACGTTACCATGGATATATGTCACATTGCTGCCTAATTTTTCAAACCATAAATTATAATTTAATGGCACTCCTGATCCGCCATAACATTCAGGTAAAAATTCTGGATGAATAAATTCATGAAGGGAATTCATATCGCTGCCATGAAAATGAATCTGTAAACAAATACAAAAAAACAAATCAGGTATATTATGTATTTTTGATAGTGAATGTGTACATTGACTAAAGCCGCGGGCTAAAGAATAAAGACAAACAAAAGTTATTAATTTATTTACTAGCCGCATCGCCAACCTTCGGCGGGCTCGTTTTGAAATTACACACCAAGTTTCCCAATCAGACGGACATTAGCGAATTTTATTTATTTTATTGAATATAGGCCTAATTTGTAAAATTCGTAGTTAAACCATATTCTCTAAAAAAAATAAAATAATTTAATTTAATTTTTTTTATTTATGAACTGGAAAAAAAAAAATTATTTAGGGATTTTTATTGATAAAGTTGGCAATAACAAGATGGCTACCGTAAACTAACCTAATTTATTGAAATATCCCTATTTATGGGACTCGTCTTTTTTTTGTTTGTAAATTGCACTGAGCAAGAGAAAATGCTCTTGGCCCAATCCATTAGCGATGAAGACTATAGAAAATAAAAAAATCCTGAGCAAAAAGAAAAGGCCAATGGACATCTTAAGAGAATAACAAAGAATAAATTGCTCACAAAGAATATATTACTCGGGGAGGTACCTGAATTCTTCATCTGATGAATTATTTAAAAAAAATCCATATTATATTTTTTATTTTAATTCTTATATAATAGAGGTTATTTTTTTTATTTAATTCCGAACTTAACAACCAGATGGAAAAGACGTCTTGTTGATACGTTCGGAACAATCTAATTAAGAATTCATTAAGTTTATATATATATACAATCTACATCTCTTATTTTTCGGTCAGCAATTTTTCTTTACGTCATCATTTGCCAACACTTTTATTATTTTTCATCAATTTGGTATTAATTATACTTAATACTCTCCCCTCACCCTCCTGCAGGTAAACATCATTTTTCAATCAAATCTGACCTCTGGTATTTTAACTAGACAACTCTGAAACCAATAAACTGATTTTGAGAGAGGATTTTTTAAGAGGATTTTCCTAATTAAGTACCAATGTCTTTTATATTTTTTGTCAAAATATAAAAATAATACTTTTTGGAGTTAAATATTAACGGAATTTGAATTATTCTGTTGTCTTTGGTGGTAACTTTTCGAGGCATTACTTACTCTATCACGCATCCTTTCAGTAAGAAGAGGTTTAAATAAAGCGAAGATTGTATTAAAGAGCCATCCTTCATTGATAATATGAATATTTTGAATTCTGATTGGAAACGCCATCTATTGAAGAAAATTATAATTAAAAATTTAAAAAAAAAGAAATTTAAATATTGACGTCATACCCCCATTAAATCGAGGATTTTTGAGACGAGACTTGGAGTCACTTGCCAGACTTGTTGCATTGAAAGATTCTCTAAATCGTATATAATTGAGCCGCCGAGAATTTGCGTACGGGGCTCTAAAACTGCCAACTCTAAAAGGACAAGTGTCACCTAAAAACAAACCAAAAAACAACATTAATTAACTCCGTCCTCTGGTATTGCGTCTTATTCGTTAATTAAATCATCATTCCCTTTCTATAGGTCGTTTTGATAACTTACCTACCCCAACATTAAAATAGCCTCCCTATGGGGAAATACATGGTGTTTGTCCTTCAGCATTAAAACAGCTGAAGGACAAACACCATGTATTCCCCATAGGGAGGCTATTTTAATGTTGGGGTAGGTAAGTTATCGAAACGACCCATAAGAACAGACAAGACAAGATTGTCGGCGACTGTCTGTCGTTTTAAAGAAACTCATAACAAAATATACACATGTATTAATTCTTTATTTTACATGAATAAATAAAAAATTAAGGAGGAAGTCCACAGAATTATATATGGAGCTGGAAAAAAGAAAGTATTATAAATAATAGACAGGAAAAGAGGATGTCAGCCAAAAGGAGAGCCTCTAACGAATCCAGAAGACGTTTCGGTTTTAATTAAATAAAGCCATCATCAGTTCTTAGGAGATCTCAATGTGTGGTCTTACTTAATTAAAACCGAAACGTCTTCTGGATTTTTATTCGATAGAGGCTGACATACTCTCTTCCGGTCTATTATTCTAATCGTTAAACAGACACTTCTCTTATCAATATCTTTGAAAGTAATATAAATACTTAGGAAGAACACAGGTTCATTGAAGAGCAAAACCTCAAAGAGCAGTCAACCAACTATGGCGGGTATACAAATGAGAAATGGTTGGTTGTAGAAAGAGACTTCAAGAAGAAAAGGTATATGGCTGGAAGGAAATAGCAGAATTCGTGAGAAATCAAGCAAGATGATAACGGAATTGGATCGCAACACCCTGGAAAATGGAAATGGGAAGAAATAGTATAAATATGGAAGTTGGAGGCGAGCCGGTGACCAAAGAAATCTTTTGAGGAGCCCAGAAAACCAAGGAAATATGGGAAAATAGAGAAATATGAGGATGTAAACGGAACTTCTGCTATTCTGCTTACAACGCAGGTTCTAGCTAGATGATGTAGTGTTAATTTGATTGATGGGTTTGCGAGGAGTGGGGAACCGGCTGCTGTTCATTTCTGTCGTCATTACCGTCATGAGCGAGCAAGAAGAGGTACATGCAACGTATCATCATAAAGTTTTTTCTATAAATGGAGAGAGAAGTCAGCCAAATTAGGAGATTCTGCGTAAATAAAACTCTTAAATTTTTGGAAAAGTTTCGGCTATATTTTATATCTCCATCAACAAACACTCAGAGCTAGAATGAACATTGGTACATAAGTAATTATTAGTAAAAATTTGAGTTTTATACTGTAAGATATATGGAAAATGATTTTGTGCATAGTATATGATTTATTGACTGTGCTAATGATTACTTATGTACCAATTGAAAGGATAAAATCATCACTAGGACCCAGAAGGTTATTTGCTGAACACGAGATGCTGCTGCGATCGAAAGAAAAGGGCAAGGTTAAGGATGAGAGAGGGGGAAAAGACTGGATTGAAGAAGACAATTGAATGTTCATTCTAGCTCTGAGGGTCTGATGATGGGGATATAAAATATAGCCGAAATTTTTCCTAAAATTTGAGAGTTTTATTTACGTTTTTATTAGATGCTCCTAATTTGGGTGACTTCTCTCTCCATTTATATCAACTGATACAGCCACTTTCCATCTTCTATATAAAGTTTTTTCACCAATGAGGGCGTTAATTCCGTCAATTGAATGCACATTTTGGGGACAATACACTATCTCAGAATCGTGGGGCGTGTCTCATTGGCTAAAAACGTTTCGCAACAGATTAATGTACCTCTTGCTAGCTCGACAACAGAAATTAACGGCCCGTTGGAACCAAACCTGTTCCCCACTCCTCAAAATCCAGCCTGCGTAGTAAGCAGAATAGTAAAAGTAGCGTTTATATTTGATCCACCCTCGTAGAAGGATTGGAAGACGGGATAGAAGAAACAGCATTAATATCGTGGATATCCAATATATGAACAAGAAGTACAGGAATTATAGAAGAAGATAAAATCATCACTAGGACCCAGAAGGTTATTTGCTGAACACGAGATGCTGCTGCGATCGAAAGAAAAGGGCAAGGTTAAGGATGAGAGAGGGGGAAAAGACTGGATTGAAGAAGACAATTGTAGGCTCTGTGACACGGAAGTTGAAAACTTTGAACATTTGGGGAGGTGTGAAAAGATTTATGAAGAAAGTGAGGGAGTGTGGCTGGAACTGTTCCTGGACGCCCCCCCCCCCCTTCTAACTCCTCTATGTTGATATTCACTATAAAAATGTATAATATATATTAATGTAAAATCCTAAACCCCTGGATGAGAAAGGGCGAGTCATATAAATAAATATATTCTTTGTTTAAAATGGCGTCACAGCTCCACCTCAATTAAAAAATAACTTTTTTAACTACATTGCAATCAATTTAAATACAAATATAATATATCATTTTATTCAGAAAAATGGCAGAATTATATAAAATATATACCCGAACGATTTCGTCGACTGTGTATTTGCTGGTATCCCAATTTCCAATTTTAATGATGGCCGTCCTCATGCCATTTTGGTCCCTGGAGGGCAGCACTGCCACCACTTCCTCTTGGCAGATGGGCTCTAACGATAATAAATTCACATCCTGATAGAGATTTTCATTTGCTGCACGAAATCCAAAATATGCCACCATCTGCAAAAAGACGAAAAAAAAAAAAATTAATAAATTTATCCCATTCGTTTACCCCTAGTTAGATGATAACCAAAACACAAGAGTTGAGAGACCGTTTGCCTATCTGCCAGGCGTTTTTGTTTTTCCCACCTTTGATGAAGTCATTGTTAAAATTTATGTTTTTTTTTTCCTTATCATAAATTAATCGGGTTAAGGTCAAACAATGAATATTAATAAGGATTAAAAGAGAGAGATGCGATACAATGACATTCCTCTCTCTTATCTAGAGGACATTAACAAAAAAAAAAAAAAATGTTAATGTTTCATTTAATTTCTTTTATCTTAGAATTTTATAAAACAATCTTATTTACTTTTCTATTCCATCTGATTAATTCAATTTAAATGTTTAGTTCAACTATATATATATTTACAAGTTGGAAAGGCGCGGCTTCGCCGCGCCGGTTCTTAACGGCCCTGGCGGGCGGCGTCTCGGGACATGATCAATAGTTTTCCCCTAAATTTTAAAGCCCATATGGTTTTTGCCCAAATGAAAATTCGCTGAATCAAGTTTAAAATTAGAGTATTCGCCCTGCCCGGCCTGTGGGTTTTGAAGGCCATGAAAAAATTACGGGCAGGTAGCAAGTCTAAATTTCACTTTAATAAACTGATTCGGAAGGACGGGCATGCAAATGAAATAGGGCGGGCCAGGGCCGGATCTAGGGGGGGGGGGGGGCAGTGGGTGCATGTGCCCCGGGCGGCAGATATCAGGGGGGCGGCAATTAAAGAAAGATTTACTAAAAAAAATACTAAAAAAAAGAATTTTGTATAGAAAATTTTGAGGGGGCGCCAAATTAAATTTTGTCCCTCTAAAAAATCTCGTAGTTCCGGCCCTGGGGCGGGCAGGGACCTATTAAAAAAAAATCAACAATTTTAAAATATTTCTTTTTCCGACATCTGAAAAAGTTTATTTTTTATTATATGCCTAAATTTAAAGATGTTAGAAAAATTATATATTTTTAAATAATTTTTTTTATTTGATGTATTATTTAAAACTTTTTATTAAATAAAAGAAAATTCATCTTTTATTTTATACAATGTATGATTCAGGGTTACTTTAAATAAAATTATTTTATTTAAAAATTGCTACACATTGATTCATTAATTCACTAAATTTTCGTCGGGTACTGGAAGGTTTGAAAAATTTCCGGGTGGGTCTGAAGAATGGTAAAAAATACCCTAAGTCAAAAAAAATATGGGTACGGGCCAAAAAAAAATCGGGCCGTGGAGGGGTCTATGAGAGAATGAGTTGAACATATGATTTGAAGTTATCTAAAGAAAAAATTGAAATAATCTATAATTTCGTTCATTTTAGATCATATACTAAACCTTGTCTTAGAATACTGGAGGCTCATTCAAAGCAATCAAAAAAAAAAAATTTTCTTCCATTTAGAAGTAGTTTTAAAAACCCTAAACAATGCCTGAATTAAATGAAATGGTATTCATCTTTTACAGAATTTAATCTAGAATGTGAAAACCTTTAGATATCCGAGATATCTTTTACCATTAAAAAGATATAGCTAAAATTGTAAGCAAATATCGCGGAAAAAAAATATCTACTTAAAAGTTTGTTTCGTGACTGACGAATAGATAGTATACTAAACCATGTCTGAGAATACTGTAATGTGGCTCATTTTTTTCCAAATTTAATGTAGAAGAATACAAAAATATGAGATTAAAGATATCTCTTACCATTCAAAAAATATAGCCGAAAATTGAAAGAAACTCTTCAAACAAACAAACAAAAAATAAAAATTTCTTCCATTTTTAGAAAAACTTTAAAGAGCTTAAATAGAGGCTTATCAGATCCAAACCGGGCTCGTTTTAAAGGAAATTTAATGTAGATTATAAAAAGTAAATCATATCTAAGACATTGATAATCGTTTAAAAAATATGGCCATGAATATGAAAAAAATTAATAAAAAAAAAATTTTGTATCACACGCCAAAAGTTGCACAGCCGCTAAACAATGCCTTAGAATAGTGCAAAGGGTCTCATTCTTTTCCAAATTTAATGTAGAAAAATACAAAAATATGAAATTGAAGATATCTCTTATCATTCAAAAAATATAGCCAAAAATGTAAAAAAAATACTCGGCTAAAAATGAGTTTTTTGTAATTTAAAAAAAGGGGGTAATAAATTTTCATGATTTTGGATTTTTCTAGTGGTCAGCAGATGGTACTGAATCAAATAAAAAAAACCGCAAATGTCTAGATTGTCTAAATACACAGATGTTTAAAAACCATCTCAAAAAAATGAAATTTTCATGTTATTTTTTTTTCACACTTGAAAATTAAATAAAAGGGGTTGATGAAAAAAAATGAAATTTACCTGACTAAAAGTATAGGATGAGAGGATCATTTCGCAAAAAAAATTATTGAAATCGGACTATAAATACTGAAGAAAAGAAATAATGAAAATGAACTGAAGACGCGGCAAAGTCATCAAAAATGAGGTTCTTTTTGCACGAATTATTTATATGTGTAAACAAACCTCAAAAATAGTTAAAAGAGGTTTGTCATTTTCAAAATTTAATGCAGATTATAGACTAATTCAGATATTGAAGATATCTTTAACCGTTTAGAAGATATGAGTGAAAAAGTGGAAAAAAATACCGTGAAATTTTTGAAAAAACATCGAAAAAAAATGAGTTTTTTCGCTTTTTAAAAAAAGTGGTACAACTTTTTTAAGATTTTGGATTTTTCTATTTGGTTTTAGAGGATTCTGAATCGAATGCAAAAAACCCCATATCTCTAGGTGGTCTAGAAGTACCTT
>JAKCPI010011814.1:0-19596 GCA_023213315.1 Euborellia annulipes | reverse complement strand
TTATACTAAAATAGAGAAAAAGTTATTGTTCATGAGTTCTTGGAAAAATAAATATTACTAGATGCTTAATCATTTATATAATTTTTTATATAAGAAATGTCAATCTAAAAAAAAAGTCAGATCTCTATTTCTGACAAATTAATTTCGAAAAAGACCTTAAGGGGTTCAGGAGCGACGTTTAAACGTACTTTAAAAAAACTAGACTATTATAAGGAAATTTTCAATGGCGGTTTTTTTTTAAATGAATTAAATTCATAAGAGATTATTGGGACATCGAGCTATAATTTTTAATGACTTATTAAAAATTATCTTAATTAATTTTTTGTTATCAAGCAAATACAAAAAAACAATCTGTCTCAATAATTTTTAATTTTTCTAAAATTTAAAACGAATTTATTGTTATTATTAATCACATATTAATTAAGAAATTTTAAAATAAGCTTAGATGATTTATTTTAAAAAAAAAAAAAAAAACAACTGTCAAATTAGTTCAGCATTCTTACAAAATAGATGGCTAGGCTAGTCTTTAACAGACGATATAGTATAGCCTATATTTATATATTTTTATGCTTTTATAAAAAGATACATAATATATAAAACATTTATAAAGTATTTATATCTATATATCGCTAATATCTCGTATTATTATTATATGAGTATCGTTAAAAGTCTATATGCTCTGGGATACAGAAAAGACTAAATCAAGGGATTCTCATTTACAGAATAAATTATTATCTTCGATAATTATATAATTTTTTATAAAAATAAGAAAGTGTTATGCCATTTATATTTTATCATTTTTTTTTAAATAGAGATTCTCAAAATAAAAGTGTATACTTTATTTAAGAAAGTCCCATCACTTTTAGTTTATAAATGTGACATTTAAAAGAGAAAATATTAGTATTATTTATTTAAAAAGAAAGAAAGAGAGAGATAATTGACTTTCCTCTACCGTACATATAAAATAATGTCTTTTTTTTTGTTTAAAGAAGTATGGTTAGTTATCTGTCAGTGGAGAAGATATATTCTCCGAATAAATATTCCATGATATATAATTTTTTTTGTGGGTGAGTAGGAAGGGCAGGTGTGCATCGGTAAGGGCCTCGGAGGGTGGAATGTTTATAAAACGAATGAACACGGAAACAGCAACGCCAGTTTTCCAACCAATGGAACTTTAAACAGCCAACCATCTTTTCTCTTCTTCTTTATTTAAAACTTGCCCTTTGAGCAGGGCCCGGCGACTCCTTTGTGCCCTTTCTACTCTTCTATTTGCTTAGGTTGCCCCGCTGAGGGTTAACATTGCTTGATTTAATGTATATAAAACATTATTATATCAAAGAAAAAAAAAAATTGGAAATTTATTCCCTTTTTGTTAACATGTCAATTGGATTTACCTACTTTTTAATTTGAAAGAAATTAATAGTTCAAAATTTGATGTGAGAGGTCGCACACCATACTACTTTCTCTTACCCTTCGGCAAGAGGAAGTTGTGTACTGTGCTTGTCACTCCAGATTTTTGTGTCGATATATATTTAGTTTCCGCCGATATATTAAAATTCAAGATGTAAAATTTATAAAAAATATTTATTTATTTATTAATATTTTGTTACCATGGCAACCATTTCTCCTATCCTTCCTATGGAGTACAAGAGTAAAGTGGTCTTCAGAAGATTTCAATGGCAAAATGAGAATATACATTTTAAAGAGCATCCAAAAAATAATTTTGAATTTTAATCAAAATCGTTCGAGCGAATTTTGAGAAAATCGAAAAAAACTGAAAAGCTTCATCAGTAAAGTACTAGTACTTTTTGTCCGATTTTCTTTGATTAAAAGCTTATTTTCACGCCCTTGGGGGGTGACTAACTTAAATATAAAATTTCATCTTCCTAGCTCAATTCCTTCATGCTTTAAATTGAACCCAGACAGACAGACACACACACACACACACAATCAATTCAATTCAAATTTATTGTTCCAGTTCTACAACGAAAAGAAAAATACAATTATCTTACAATTCTCTCCTCCCAGACAGACAGACAGACACACAAACAATGTCGCAAAAACCACTTTTTTGGATTCAGGGGACCTCAAAACATGAAGATCCTTCAAAATCTCGACATCGAAATTTTGACATGAATCCAATACTTTCTCTCTCTCTCTCTATATATATATATAGGCCTATGTATATTAACATAGGTAAGAGTAGGGAGAGGGGGGAGGAAAAAAACTTCGTAGTAGAGCTCCTACTACTCTAGGTACGGGGCTACTTATATATGTTCAGAATCATATCATAAACTAATTGTGTTATTGTTTCTTTGTTTCAGGTGAGTATCCTTCCCCGGCAAATGAACTGAAAAGTGCAATCGTAGAGAAAAGAAAATTCGGAATTGTGAGTATTATTTAGTAGAGTTTTGGATTCAAGTTTGAACGTTTTACATTATTCAGTCAATGTAAGGAAAAAGGAGATGAGTTTTGATGGGACGAATCCCCCCTGGACTTGAACAAGGGGGAGCTTCGTCCCCCTCCCCCTTCAAGTGCTCTAATTTTTATAAAATACTTCAAAATACATCTACGAGTATAGGAACTGTACAAAATTAAACAATTAATTTAATTAGATATCTTTTGGCCAAATTTGAGTACCTTTTTGTAAGAAAATTTTAAGAAAAAAAAAATGTTTGCCTCCCCAAAAACAAATTTGCCCCCTCCCCAAGAAAAAGTTCAAATGACGCCACTGGTAGCGACCCCTAAATTCGTTTTAAATACTGCCAAGAGCATTTTACATGTGGGAGATGTCCAAGTTTATATATTTATCCGAGTAATATATTGCAACATATAACCTTGTGTTTTTAATCCATTACCTAATCTAATTTAATAGATATTTCAACCAGCAAGAATTTTTTTTTATTTAAAATTTTTATAACATCATTTTTTTTTAAAAGAAACTCTCCTTTTTAACCTTCGGGGGGGTAAATCCATTAACTCTTTGGAGCCTTTGGTCTTAAGATACTTTAATTAAAATATTAATAAAAAAAAAAAATAAATATAACTTTTATGGTTAGGTGAATAATTAAAACAAATGTAAACTTTTATTTTTAAAAAAGAGACAATTTTTTTTATCCTTCTGGGGTGGGGATGGTTTTAACCGCAAATCCTTGCACCACTATAATATTAATAGTATTTAATGGGCTTTTAATTTAGGATGAAATAGAATTTTCGAAAACACTCTAGCGATCCATAAATTATAGACCATATTATAAAGTCAAAAAAAAGTTTATATTTTTTTTCAATACTTTACTCTATGGAGAGGGTGAACGCCTAAAATCGTTTTCTTATTTATTTATATTTTAATTTGGTTTTGTTACTTTTTCTAAAGGCGGCTACACATGTAACAGCAAACTTGACAAGCATGCATGTGCAAGCTTTTTGTACAAGCAAACTGTAACGAGAATTTTGCGCAAGCATTTTAATTGTGCAAGCCGCTTGATGCTCGATTGAATTTTAATCATGCACAAGCATAATTGGGCAAGCAAAACTCTCCGCCATTTTATAGACGTCTTGACATTTGATATTTATTTAATATATATATTTATTGTGTCTCTGTTTAAAGCAAGTGAGTATTTCTTGTATCTTCGAAATAATAACCTTCCAAGTTTGACATTTTTAGGTTTTTTGGCATTAGTTGTTTCTTGCTCAAGCATGCTTGTGCCGTAGGGAATTTGTGAAAAAAGATTGCACAATCATACTTGTCAAGTTTGCAGTTACGAGTGTAGCCGCATTTAGGCGAAGGTAAGAGAAAGCTGTGTGCTGTGCGATCAGTCACATCAGATTTTTTTCTGCAATTCACATAAAATAAATTTTTAACAGTCACTTATTCACCTTCTAAAAAATTTTTTTAGAAAATTCCTCATTATATTCGGCAAGTTAATTTGTTAGTCCCCACAGTTTGTCCTCTTTTTTTACCCTCATTAATCAGGTTTAATTATTAGCCCTTTCATCAGGTTAAATTCCCATTTAGTCCCTCCTTTAGGCCTTTCCATTATCCCTCTCTCTCTCTCTCTCATCACAATATTCTATTTGCCGCCCTTGTCCTGAACCTTAAGGAAGATGTTCATTGCTGTAAATGGAGGGGGACTTAAGGTCCATTTGTCTGGTTTCGATATTAGTCCTATACTATTAAGAACCCTTTCTCAAAATGAACAGCGGGTAATGAATGAGAAGGTGGATTATCGTCATAGAATTTTTGATTATTTTAATTGAAACTTGCGGTGCGACAAGTTCGAGTTGTGAGAAGGGGGGGGAGGAGGAAACAACTTTACCTTCAATTTTAAAATTTATTACATTATATTATTATTTATTTATGTTTATTTAAATGCAAGTGATATAAATGCATAATTAATTTTTCGTCGTGATAAAAAAAGAAGCTATGCCGGTGTCAAAGCGCTTTAGTCTACAATATTAATAGCGAGCCGAATTACTAAATAAAGGCTGAATGACTTAATCAATAAACGAATAAATTGAAAGAATAAAATTGAATTATACGAAAAAAAAGAATATTTAAAAAAATGCGGAATCGTCCAGCATCAAGAAGCTGGAAGAAATATTATTATTCACTTCTTCTTCTTTTTCCTCTCTCTTTCTCTCAATGGAATGGAAATAATTCCCTCTCTCTCTGAATAATGCTCTCTATCCATTAAAAGATTAAAATAAAGGCAATTTATGAAATGAGCATAAAGATTATATTATGCGCTTGCGTATTGATTAATTTTACTGGAAAATTAAATGGATTTGACTTCATTATTAATTATATTTCATTTGATATCAATCTAATCTATTATAATAGATTATATTACGTTTTGTGTCTGTGTATTATATTGGCTGGATTAGTGTGTGATGTCATTTTAAACAAGATAGAATAGAACTATAATATACATTTACAAATATTTACATGCATATATGATCTTGGTTTAGATTAACAATGAGTAGAAAATAAATGCCTCAGTTCCCTTTTAATTATTTCTGGATAAAGAATAGGCTCTAATATTAATAATAATAATAAATAAGAAAACTTAATTACAGTGAAAGGAAATTACTGTATTAAAATTTCTATCCCAAAATGGAATTTTTGGAACGAAGTTCTTTAACGAGGCTTACGCAGGGTGAATTGGGAGAAAATGTAACGTAACAAAAACGCGTTCCTAACAAAAATGCGTTCCCAGCACCCGAGCAACGGCGGAGGAAGGCGAGATTAACCGAAGTCTTGGGGAGGCAAAATGTGAGGACCGAATTCCGCCAAAGGATTTTAACTAATAATAGCTCCAAGAATAAGAATCCGGATCTTGCCGGTCCTATTTTCTTTTATCCCCTCTCCTCTCATTTATAAAAGCAATCAATGGAATACGTGCTATTATAATGTGAAGACCTGCAAATATGTTCAAATTCTTATCCCTAAGAAAAACAGAAAAGTGCTATCTTATCAGCAGCTTTTAAATAAAAGATGGAGAAGTGAGGGGAAGGGACTAGAGGGACCACCGCACCTGCTGGCGAGATAGTACTTTTCATTGTTTGAGGTCTTAAGAATAGGAATATGAACATAGTTGCAGGTCTTCATTCACATTATCATAGCACGTATTGCATTGAGAGCCTTTATAAATGAAAGGAGAGGGAGTAAAAAAAAATTGGACCGGCAAGATCCGGATCCTTATTCTTGGAGTTATTCTTAGCTCAAATTCAATTCCGTCCCAACATTTTTCATACTCAACAACCTCCAGCGCCTGGACTATTTTCGACTGCAGAGGCCATTAGGGTTTGATTGTTCACTATTTAATAGTCTTATAATTAATTTTGATGGCTATCGGACAACGTTCCTTGTAGTAAATACGTGTGTAAGTAGTACTTTACTTAATAAGTTTTTTCAAAAATTATTGAAATTTTTAATTTTTTTTGTCATACCATGATAGATTACTCTATTTCAAAAAAGTTTTTATACTTTGACATTTTTTCGAACACTTTTTAACGAAAAAAAAAAAAAATCAAAACAAAATCTTAAAAGTGTTAATTTATTCGTTTTCTTTTCTCTCAAAAGAAGATATTTATATTTAAAAAAAACTTTAAGTAGCTTTATACCTCCATTTTTTTTTTTTTTTTTGTTGAAACCTGTTTATCTCCCAGGGGATAATAAATCCTTTGTCAAAAAATTCCAATAAAATCATTTTATTTTTAGTATCCAAGTATAAAATAAAAAAAAAGGCTCTTTGAGAAAGTCCGAGTTGGTTTCCGTGTCGGTGGGTGGGATTGAAAAATTTGCGGGCACATGAATCAATAATACGCGAAAATGGGCATTTAGGATGGGGTTTGGGTTCGAAGGCGGCCATCGGTCACGTATTTGGAAAACATATCGGTTTTATTATTGACCGGACGGACATTCGATGGAAAACTTAAAGAATGAAGTAGAAAAAAAATGAGAATGAGAATTATTATCAAATGGAGTTTGAAATTTATAGAGGATAAAAAAAAATGAAAAATTAATTTTTTATTGTCTGGCCGCACAGCACACAACTTTCTCTTACCTTCGGTTATCGAAAGTTGTGTTCTGTCCATGTCACACAAGATTTTTTGTGTCGAGATATGTTTAGTTTCCGCCGATATATTAGAATTCAAGTTATGAGTCGTCCATTTCTAAAAGTGGCTAATTGACAAAATTTCAAAAGTTGAGATTTTAATTGCATGTTGTTGGCACAACTGAAATACACATTTGAATTTGATTTCAATGGTAAAATGAGAATATGCATTTTAAAGAGCATCTAAAAAATAATTGATTTTTGAAGCGAATTTTGAGAAAAACAAAAAAAAAAAAGAAAAAAGTACCTCAGTAAAGTACGAGTACTTTTTTGGCCGATTTTGTATAAAAGCTTATTTTCACGCTCCAAGGCTTAAATATAACTTAAATATAAAATTTCAGCCTCGTAGCTCAATTCCTTCATGCTTAATTAAGCCATTTTGATATCGAATGGCTTAAATAAGAATTCCTGGATCCCAAATATTCATAGGCGTAACTAGGGGGGTGCCGGGGGCCTGTCCCCAGAGCTCGTGCCCCCCCCAGAAAGCTCCTTGCCCCAAGAAAAATTGAGAAAATATGGGGCTTTCTAGGCCCACTGGAGGATAGCTAGTCCCATGGCCCCCTTTCCCCAGATAAATTCTCTAGTTACGCCCATGCAAATATATTATATTCAATAACGGGTATCGTGTAAAATCTTATATGGCCTAACTTGCCGAAAAGACTGTGAATGTGAGTGTGAATGGAACAAAGTGTTTTTTAATTAATAAATAAAAAAAAAAAAACTATTCCAAATTTAATGCTAGAGAGTTAATGAAGCAAGAACTTTAACTCATTTCAAAGGAATAGGAGCAAGCCAATAATAGTTATCTATATCCGGTAAAGGGAATGGAATTTTCAAAAAAATATACAGATACATATCTGTATCTTATCAATGGGCCGTCCTAGAAACTATGTCCCTCCGAAGTCATCGGTATTTATTTAAAATAAAATATATAACTGAAACTCTAAATGGACACAGGACCTGAAAAATAAAAAAATAAAATACCCATATCAATGGAATTATTATAAAAATTTTAACAAATTAAAGATCTAACAGTTTTTCAACTTTTTTAATTAATTTCAAATAAACTTTTCAAAAATACGATGATCATCATAGAGGCAAAAAAAAAAAAAAATTCTGTAAATCCATATTTAGACATCCGAACGAGTATGTAATTATAAAGTGATTATTTATAGCTATCCATACCTATTTATGTTTAATTAAGCACCTCACTCTAATGCAAGATCCATGTAGGTTTTCCACCTTTATATAACTTATTATAATTATTAGTGACGTTAACAAAATAAAACAAAAACTTCGGTTATTGATTTTGAGAATGTTATAAATCGTCAGGTCATTTACCGAAATGTTTCGCACGGTAACAACACAAACACACGTAGAGAAATAGAAAGAAATATAATTGATCGAGACACGCACTTTCGGTTAATTTCCATCTCATCTCATCTCTCTCTAAGATGATTAGCTTTTGCCCGGTAGATAATTTATGATAAACATGCACCCTCTACGTTTTTCAATCTATTACAAACACGATCAACGTGTTAGAATAATAAGATGTGTGTGTGTGTTTGGAAGGAAGAGCTTAAGGCGACGATTCGTTTTTATTAGAAATAAAAAAAAAAATTGATTAATTGAAATTTAAAATCAGGTCTATTTGTTTATATAATCCTGGAAAATTAAAGCAGCATCAGTTATAAGTGTCAAAAACCAGGGAGCAACTTTCATGGACATATACGAACCCGTTTGTGGTCGATTGTGGGCACCCATCTTGCGGAAAGCTTTCTCAGACCCAAGTGATCACTCAAAATTGAAACCACTGAGCCATGTGCTTCCACAAACTCTCTCACTTTCAATCTCCGATCGGCCATCACCATATCATGGATTTTTTCAACTGTTTCGAATGTAGAGACCTCAAATGGGTGTCCAGAACGTTCGGCATCTTCCGTGCTTGTACGGCCACAAATAAACCACTTCTTTACCATTGAAATTGATGGTGTAGAGTCCCCATAGTATTTATCCAGCTTAGCCTTGGTTTCAGTGATGTTTTTTTCCCCAAAAAATAATGCTTAATGAGCACACGAAATTCACTTTTATTCAGTCTTCTCAAATCACGAGGTAGTCTATTAATGGATATCAAACAAAAACTAAAAGACCCAGCTGGTTCAAATTTCGACAGGAGTCAGCTGATAGTTGCCTGCTGACAGGAGCAGTGTTGCCATTTCAGTTAAGAGGCGGGAAATTCAAAAAGTCACGGACTTATTGACCTGCCCTCTAACTAACTAAGGTGGGTTCCCATTTCCTTAGTTAGTAGGAGGCGTATCAAATGAAGTTAGATAATTATTTGCCAGAAGGTGGATTTGAACCTGAATTATCTCATTCAAGAATTATGAGTTTAACTGCTACCATTTAAGAGAAAGTGATCTACCACACAAATCCAACAAAAGGAGAAGAAAAAATTAAAACACATATTGATACATTCATATATACATAGGCCACTCAATGTACTGATTAATTAACGATTAAAAAAAAACAATACTTTATCTCTATATACTGTATATATACCATGTTACATACTGTATACAGGTAAGAGAAAGTAAAAATCAAAAAACATCTTTTACTCAGAAAGCATAAAATCCTGTATTGTTTTATTATTGCATTGTTATTGTGTTAATATTGTCTTGTTTTTTTAAGGTCCTGTTCGCAGAGTTATCAAAAAAAAAACAATTTTAGATTTTGACCAGGACTCTTGTCCAACCGTCCAGATTGTTTTTTTTTTTTTTCAATTTTATGCTATTAATATTGATATAAACATGTGTAATCTATTATTTTCTTTTACCTATATAAGTTAATATATAAAGAGAAAGTATAGAAATCATGTCACAAATTCGATGACGAGATTTTCATGGAAATACATGTTTTTAAGTCCCATGAGTCTAAAAAAATGTGTCCCGCAAAATTGTTTGTCTGTAGTAAAAAAAAAGCAAGAAGGTAAATAGCTACGAGGTTGAAATTTTATACTTTATCGTTAACTTGATTATAAATAACTCAAAATCTCGACATCGACATTTGATAATAATTTTCTAAAAAAATTTTCCTATTATCATTTCAGAAAAATAAATCAACTCTTTCTCTTATTTATTAAATTTACCTTCTAGCTTTATATTAATTTATTATTAATTTCTCTATCTCTCTCTTTACCAAAATATATTACTTATATAAAATTCATTTTCAATTGAATGAATTAAAATTAACAGAGCTGAGTGAGTTGTTGCTAGTGAACAAATCAGCCAGCAATTGCAAAATAATGTCATGCTTGATTTGATTCTGTCACATGTCTGTCTGTTTGTTTCTTTGTCTGAAATTATTATTTAAGTGGAAAATATCATCATCTCTTATGGAAAATGGAAATTATGAATTCTCTTTTAAACTTAATTTGTAGGCTATAAGAGAGAAATTTCAATTGATTTTGAGCATTATGAATTGAATGGATATTTTATTAATTAAAGAGTATTTATTTATTACGAATTTAAGAAGGAAAGCATTGAAAGTGGGTCTTTTAATTTCATCAGACTTCTTCAATAAATTATTTATTAATTGGAGATAAAAAATTAAATGTTTCATCATATATTTCCATACATCAAGAAATTAAATTCAGAGAATTTTCAGTATTATAGAAATCTAAATCATAAAAGCAGAGTGTCATCATGGTTCGGGCTTTGCATTTTGCTATTTCTCTCAATTACAGTATTTGGCCGTTTAAAAGGCGAAAGTCAAAGAAAGTAGACCAGTGATTCCCAAAGTGGTCTATATCGACTCCAGGAGTCGACGAGGACCTACAAGGGGTCCTTGTGAGCGAAAAAAAAGAATTGGGTGTCTGTGACATGTAAACAGGGCGATCGATCTCATTTATTTATTTATTATTTTTTTTTTTTCAAATTTTTTATAATTTGACCTCAGCTTTAAAAATTAATGCCATGCCTAGGGGGTGCCTTTAATATTTTAACGTCGTGTTTAAAATAAAAATGGCGTCCTTAACCTAAAAAGTAAGGTTATGATTTTGATAGCTTTGAAATAAAAGCAACATGTTAACGTCGCTGTTAAAACTTTGTTAGAGCAGCGTTTTCCAAACTGTCAGGGGCGCCTCCCTAGGGAGGCGCGGACTAGTCTAAGGGGAGGCGCGAATATTAGCCACAGCGAGCAATTTTCTAAACTCAGCCAAAATTATTTCTTTTATTGAGACGTTTAGGCCACTAGTCTAGGCCATCTTCAGGGCCGGAGGCGAGAATATGGTATAAATTTATATTTTTTTAGCATTAAAAATTTTTGTTTTTGTATTATTTTACAAAATGGGGAGGGGGGGAGGCGTCATATGATTAAATGTTTTTAAGGGAGGCGTTGTAACACAAAGTTTGGAAACCACTGGTCTAGAGAATAGCTTTAACGCTGATTGTTTCTACATTACTTTTTAACACCCATTTGTCTAATTTAAATTTTAACGCCTGTTTTTAGAGAATAGACCTGATAAAGTGTACTGAGGTATAAATACTTGTTGAAACTTTTAGTTTATGTTTTAGTGGATGTTGGCAAATTAGAAAATGAGGGTAGAAAATTGCTTATTTGATAAAATAAATTAATTTTATGTAAAATATTTATTTTTTTCATTGAAACTGTAGTGTAAATTAATCATCATCTTAAAAATCCTTAGTCAAAAAAAAATTGAAATTTACAATTCAATTGTTATTTGATGTATGTACTATTTATACCAGGTATATAATCCGTTGAATTAAACTTGTCTGACATAAACTTTCAACGTTATGAGCCTATGGATTTTTTTTTTACTTTTTTCCTACAAAGTTAATGTTAGAGAGAGAAAGAAAATATTTACACAACTGGTAATCTATTTAAATGGCGTATATTATACATTGTTTGTCTGTATTGTAGTTTGGTCTTATTTTGGATAACATTTATTTAATGTTGTCTGGCTCTCTGTAACAGGGAATTTGAATGTTAGACAGACAGACAAACCAAATATAAATTTGATTTATTTCTCCTCTTTTTGACGATGTGACGTATCTGCCTGCCCCTTTATATAGAGATACGCCTATTTAATACGGAAGAGATTTCGGGATAACAAATTACCCGAGTATTAAAAGCCACAGGGGGTGAACAGGTCGGGATTAGGAGCCATGTAGAGGTGTGTTTTTTTTTTTAGAAAATAACTTTTAATTGGCGCTAATTAAGTCTCGCAAATGGGGTGATAATTTGCTCCAGCACTTGACATAAATACTCCATACAGCCACACACAAAATAAACGAGCAAAAGAGATATAAAACTTGACAAAAGAAAAGAAAAAATATTTTTCAAACATCCTGACATCATAATTAAATTATTTTGGACTTTTAATTGTTGGACAATCAATTGAAATAAATAGGGAAGGGGACTACCGTTAAATGGAAAAAGAGCTTAAACAAATTTAAAAAAATTGTATGACAGTACCTCGTTGGTGCAGATCATTGATAAAATTAAAACCAACCAAAATAATAAAATTAAAACCAAGACAAAATAATAAAATTAAAATAAAGACAAAATAATAAAATTAAAACCAACCAAAATAATAAAATTAAAACCAAGACAAAATAATAAAATTAAAATAAAGACAAAATAATAAAATTAAAACAAAGACAAAATAATAAAAGTAAAACCAAGACAAAATAATAAAAGTAAAACCATGACAAAATATTTGAAATAAAATAACCTACAACACTAAAAATATAAATAAAAAACTGAAAAATTCACACTGTCTGTGAGAAGATAAAATCTACGAGTGTCGTCATCCCTATCTTCAGTTAGGTTGTGGCATTTAATAAAATGAATATTAGAAAAATTGCCCCCCCCCCTTCCGTTTTGAGCTGGATATGCCCATGATTTGACGGTAATCGAGTTTTTCCGGGATCACCCACCCGAGTTTCCGCCGGGCTTGGCATTGCTTCACTGCATTGATCTTGGTGACTGTTTCTGTACTTCGTTGCCAGGACCCTCGACAACACAATATAAATATTTTTCTGTTTATTATTTTACATCTGGCCCTAGATCCATAGCACAGTGTTAGAGGTATCCGCCTCTTGTGCTAGGAGTTAAGGGTTCGCATCTCGTCTCTTACGACAAACATGTATTTTAATTTAATTGACTTAGTTAATTGAGGATTAACCTCTGGTACTAAAGTTCGAGGGTTCGCAGCCCGTCTCAGGAGAACTTTTAAACAAATTTAAAAAATCTGGTGTGACTGGCGCACAGCACACAACTTTCTCTTACCTTCGGTAATCGAAAGTTGTGTTCTGTGCTTGTCACACCAGATTTTTTTTGTGTTGAAATATGTTTAGTTTTCGACGATATATTAGAATTCGTGATAAACATGGGAAAATATTTATATTTTGTTACCATGACAACCATTTCTCCTATCTTTCATAAGAAGTCCAAGAGTAAAGTGGACTTCAAGCAATTTTGAGAGCGAAATGAGAATATACATTTCAAAGAGCATCTAAAAAATAATTGATTTTTGAAATTTAATAAAATCGTTAGAGCGATAAAAACTGAAAAAGTACATCAGTAAAGTGCTAGTATTTTTTGGCCGATTTTATTTAAAAACTTATTTTTACCTTTTGGGGGGGGGGCGCCTTAATTAAATATAAAATTTCTTTCTCATAGCTCTTTTAGTTCCTGAGATATTTTGTTCAGACACACACACACACACACACAGACAGACCATGTCGCGAAAACCACTTTTTTACTTTCTCTTACCTATGTATATATGTAATATATATATAGAGAGAAAGTATTGGATTCATGTCAAAAATTCGATGTCGAGATTTTGATGGATCTTCACGTTTTGAGGTCCCCTGAATCCAAAAAAGTGGTTTTCGCGACATGGTCTGTCTGTGGGTGTGTGGGTGTGTGGGTGTGTGTTCAATTTTAAGCATGAAGGAATTGAGCTACGAGGTTGAAATTTTATATTTAAGTTAAACACCCCCGGGACCGGAAAAATAAGGTTTTAATCAAAATCGGCCAAAGTGTACTAGTACTTTATTGATGTACTTTTTCAGTTTTTTTCGATTTTCTCAAAATTCGCTCCAACGATTTTTTTTTAAATTCAAAAATCAATTATTTTTTAGATTCTCTTTAAAATGTATATTCTCATTTTGTGATTGAAATCTTCTGAAGACCACTTTACTCTTGTATTTCATAGGGAAGATAGGAGAAATGGTTGCCATGGTAACAAAATATAAATATTTTCCCATACTTATAAATTTTACATCTGAATTTAAATGTTCCGTACCGTCGGGAACTAAATATATGTCGACACAAAAAATCTGGTGTGACAAGCACAGAACACAACTTTCGATTACCGAAGGTAAGAGAAAGTTGTGTGCTGTGCGCCAGTCACACCAGATTTTTGAATTCAGGGTACCTCAAAACGTGTATATCCGTCAAAATCTTGACAACGAATTTTTGACCTCAATCCAATATTTTCTCTCTCTCATATATATATTTATTACATATATACATAGGTAAGAGAAAGTAAAAAATATAATATAAACTAAATACATGTCGACACAAAAATGGTGTGACAAGCACAGAACACAACTTTCGAATATCGAAGAAATTTTTTATTATTATTCTCGAATCAAAGGGTTTTATTTTATTCAAAAGACTCAGTTCTTTAAAAAAAAAATCACTTTTTTGAATCTGAAATATAAAATAGCTTGATTTAAGTGTGTGTGAGTAAGAGAGAGAGGTCAGAGAGAGAGAGAGATGGTTGGTGTTTCTGGGCGGAAGCAGCATCTTCATCCCAGCCTTGTATTTCCATCTACGTGCTCCACTCTTGAAATCTTCCTCCCGCAATGGAATCATAAAGAGCATGCATCTATGAATATGTTGGAGCATGTCGACATGCATGCAAGCTCTCTCTCTCTCTCTCTCTCTCATCTATGTGCATACATACACACCTTATTCGAAACACGCTCTGAATAGAAATCGTATCGGAGATGCCAAATATGACTTGCTTTTAAAATATATAGTATATCGAAGAAACCCTTTGATGCTATTCCTTTTTCCTCTCTCTTTTTAACTCCTTTATTTAGTTGAGAGTTAAGTAAGTTACGACAAGCGACAATTAGTTAAACAATTTAATCTTTGTTTTTTCTCATCTACTTTATAAATTAATAGGTAGAAATTTCAAATTTTATTTAGGCCTTACTAATAATTCATTATTGACAGATATTTGGAGTATTAAATCAAGATTAGACCTTTTACTTTCTCTTACTTATATATGGAAATATATATAGAGAGAAAGTATCTGATTCATGTCAAAAATTCGATGTCTGTCTGTCTGTGAAAAAAATATCTCATGAACCAAAAGAGATAGGAGATTGAAATTTTGTATTTATGTAAGTCACCCTCCCTGACGCCTGCTAGGGCTGCAACCTCACAAGAGAGGTAAATGGCGATTTAACAAATATTAACTAGGTAGAGCCTTGTTTGAAAAGGATGAAATTTTTTCAATCAATGCTCAAATAGACTGTTCATTAGCCAGTCGTTTGAGATAGCAAATTTGCGAGATATGTTTGTGCTTGTTATTGCAATTAAATTTAAATTTTGTTTTAATTACACTGTTCATTTTATTTAATAGGCCGTGCCATTAACGAGAAGGTGTTTGTGTTAATGGTTAAAGTTTGAAAATAGGAAATGAAAAAAAAAAAAGTATAAAATTCTATTGCGTCAATTTCCGTCAAACCCTTTTAACCCCCCTCTAGAGACAAATCTTAATTTTTTTTTTATTTCTCCTAATTTCCAAGAGACAGACCACAAAACAGAATTAAAAAGTTAAATTCATTTGGGCCTTGTTAATTAATTTTCCCAGACCGTCATTAGTTTTGCCTTTAATCAAATGACAAATCAAACAAAACAGCCCCTCACTTTGTATTCGAAATAGAGCTTTTTGTTTTTGCCTCTCTCTTGATTTATTGATGATGAGTGAAGTCAGAGTGAGATTTAAATATACATAAAAACGAAAGAGGTAGGGGAGAGAGAGAGAGAGAGCAATTACGAAATTAATTTGGTTTTCTTTAAATTTACGATGTAACATTATCTTAAGCGGAGGCATCCGTGCCATTCGCGCGATGTTTCATTAACCGACGCACAGACAGACAGAGACGCCTCAGGTCTAAATCCGGCCCTCATTAGCGGCTCTCCAAATCGACACTTCACCTGAAAGAGAATGTCAGATTCCATTAGAAAACTATATTTTACTTTTAATTTATATCTAGTCGTTTCCATTATAAATTATTATTTTAAATTGAATTGAATTAAAATACAAATTAACGTTTAAAAATAAAAGAAAGAAATTAATGTGTTGTGTTTCACAAATCAGAATTTCTCTGCAGCTCATTTATACCTTCTCTTCTCTGAATAGAAAATACAGTAAAAAAAAAATATATATATTTTGGTGACAAGCAGATAAAATATTTTGGACTAATTTTGGATTGGTTTATTTACTTAGTACCTCAATCGTTTTGTTTTTACTTTTTAAATTGTTTTGTTATTATGGCAGTTTTTAATTGTAGATCACATTTTGTATGAACTCAATTTCCATAAAATAGATTTAAAAAAAAATTAAATAAAATTAAATATACAAATTAAACACTAGGTTATTTGTAAGGGTTTTATTAATTAAAAATTAACACTTAATACGTATTTCGACAATTCCTTGTCGTCATCAGAAGGGATTACATCCTTTTGTTGTAATCACTTCTGGTGATGACAAGGAATTGTCGAAATACGTATTAAGTGTTAATTTTTAATTAATAAAACCTTTGAAACAAATAACCTAGTGTTTAATTTGTATATTTAATTTTAATTTACAAAATGTTTCAACGAGAACCAACGGTCGAAAGTTTAAATCTTATTAAAATAGATTATCTTCAAATTAAAATAAATTTTTGTGATTTTGCATCATTTATCGATAAATAATTCATTATTTATTTCATTTTTTACTTTCTTATATGTATATATATATAGAGAGAAAGTATTGGATTCATGTCAAAAATTCGATGTCGATATACACGTTTTGAGGTCCCCTGAATTGAGGAATGGAACTAGTAGGTTTAAATTTTATTTTTAAGTTAGGCGGGGGTGTCTAACTTAAAAATAAAATTTCACAGGGGTGGTCCTCTTAATGCGTGAATATAAGCTTTTGATCAAAATCGGTCAAAAAGTACTATAGTGCTTTTTACTCAGTTTTTTTCGATTTTGATTAAAATTCATAAATTAAATATTTTTTAGATTCTCTTTAAAATGTATATTCTCATTCTGTCCTTGAATTATTTTGAAACCTACTTTACTCTTGTACTTCATAGTAAAGATAGAAGGGACATGGTAACAAAATATAACTATTTTTCCATGTTTATAAATTTCACATCTTGAATTCAAATGTACCGTACGTACTGTCGGAAACTAAATATGTGCTGACACAAAATATCTGGTACTCTTGGTACAAATGGCACACCAGATTTTTTACATTATTTTTTTCTTTTTGTCAAGTTTGTTGTTTTTGTGTTAGAAATTTGTATTGTAATTGTTTGGACCTAGCCCCCGAGGATTAGTGTGTCGTTAATAAATTTTTGACTGGGTTTTAAGTAAAAAAAAAAAAAAACTTTTAAGGCCTTTTTCATCATCAAAGACCATTTGGTAGCCAATACAATTTAAATAAATTTTGTCGCCTGGGAATCCGCGACCTTTGGTTCAAATGGCCAGCTAACCATTACACCAAGGCCCGAGGGCAAAAAACTTGAAATCTCGTTTAAATAAAGGACTTCGTACTTTTCATTAAAAAAAAATGAAAAGTAAAATAATTTAATATTTATTTTTTAATGATAAAAAAAAAAATTCTTTCTAATTATAAAGAACGCTGGATATTCTTTTTTTAACGATAATTAAAATAGTTATCGCGTCATTTGGGCTTTAAAAAAAAAGGCTTCTGTCAAGGGTTGGAGCTGGCCCTTAAAATCCATCGTGGGGGGGGGGGGATCCCGGATGTTTCATCTTTTCCCTCAGAGTGTATTTTAATTAAAATGTTTAGAGAGAGAGTGTGTGTTGGTTGCACTTTATGAAATCGCAGCTGTTTCCCTCTAATTAAAACTATCGTGTAATGAATTCTCAACTTATTAGTCGCGGCTGTCATTTGTTATACATCCATCCATGTATCCCTTGGGATTTGCAATACAAACCCTTTTACTAGATCTAATTTCAAGTTATTTATGGCTTTGGAAAAAAAATGCGATGTGGCTATTATATAATTCATCTTTAGTTTGCTTTCTTAAAGGATATTTCATCCAGTGACGGCGCTAAGGGGGGGGAGGGGGGGAGAAGTGCCCCCAACAATCCGACAATGGCATCTGCCCCCTGGATGAACAGCTAGTTTTTTTATTAGTATATTGTCCCCCCCCATTGTGGATAAGCTGGCGCCGTCACCCGTCCCCCTTTTAAAATAAAATATTTATTTCCACATGATTGAATAATAAAATTTTGAATTGAATATTAATTTAAATCGTTGACAATAAATACTATTCCCTCAGGGACCCACATCTTGTGACTACGTGAACCGACCACGAGCCAAGGGCGGATCCAGAGGTGTTTCTCAAGGAGGGGGTAATCTGGTGTGACTGGTCGCACAACACATTTTTTATTAATTTCGGTAATATTAAGGCGCATTCTGTACTTGTTTGCCAGAATATAAATACAAATCAAATTTTTAAGTATTAATTTTTAAATTTTTAGATTAAAAATAATTTTTTTTTTTCAAATCTTAGGGGGGGTAACTACCCCCTTTACCCCCCCCCCTTGTATCCGCCCTTGCCACGAGCTTCCCGAGCTGGGACTGGCAGTCATTCAGTTCTTTGTATGTCTATCTCTTCCTTCCTCTTTTCAACAGGCGTCAGACCGTGTGACGGGCCGGCTATATCTATTTTTTCCGGTCTAGAGTCAGACTCCACGTCAGAGGGAGAAATTTAAAACAAATGCAGCAATTGCAAAATTTCCAAACAGTGAGCAAGGGGGTCAAGGGGGCTTAATTTGTATTAATAAAATAAATCTGGTGTGACTGACCGCAGCACAGACAATTAAAAAAAAATGTATTTTAAAAAAGTTGCCTTTTTTTAAATAGTAGCCCTGGGCTTGGTGTAGTTGGTAGCGTGGCTACCTTCTATACCGAACGTCGCTGGTTCGAACCCCAGGCAATCCGATGATTTTATTTTTGGATGACAAATGGCTTAAATAGAAATGTCTGGACCCCAATATAGATAAATTCATAAATCATCAAGTCTTAAATGGCCTAAGTTGCCGAAAAGACTGTGTGAATGTGTGTGTGAATGTGAAAAAAAAATAGTAAGTTACTCACATATAAACTTAATTAAGCAAGGTGATGGCAAGCCCCCCGTCTAGGGGTTTTGTTTATAACCAAAATAAAAAATTAGAATAAGTCATTAAATGACAAATGAGCCAATCGAAGTTTATATTATCAAAGGGTTTGGTATTGGTGATTAATCTAATCTCTCTCTCCGGTTTACCTTCGGATTAAAACAAAAAAAAACTTGTGGATTTTGTAACAAAGCATTGTTGTTGTTGTTGTTGCTGTTGTTTTGTTAAAGTTCATGTGCCGTTGCATTGGATCTATTCAAGTTAATTGGAATTTAATTTGCATTTGTATGTATTGTGTTACCAATAGAAACGGAACAACGATTAAAAGGCTTTTTACTTTATCCGATACTATTCGTATCAAAAGCTTTAGACTTTTTGTCTCTTTTATATATATAATAGAAAATTAATCAGAAATTGCAGAAATATTGTCTAAATGAAGGATTATATTCATAGAAATAATTTAAATTGGAATAATTATACATATAGCAGTAATTTTTTTTTTTTTTTTTAT
>JAKCPI010011813.1:0-49155 GCA_023213315.1 Euborellia annulipes | reverse complement strand
AATAACAAATGATCATCAGACTAGAAAGCCACTTAACAAATTATTTCTATTTTTTAGTGCCTAATTTTAAAGTTTTTGTGGTGGCGTGTTAATCACATCTCGACATGTCCTATCTGCTGCACATTGTTTTTATAAAAATAAAAGATTGAAAACAGATATAGCGTAAGTAGTCAGCCAGCCTGACCATAAATTGAATCTATGGTCCGGAAGAGAAGGGAGGGAGTTGGGGCCAAGGATTACTCTCTCAGAAAATAAAAGCCAAATGTGTGGGGTCGTACGACCCCCGCAGGGGCGTATAGAGGGGGGAGGGAGCCCCCCCCCCGAAATTTTCCAAATGCATATACATATATAGGGATATACAGACATTAGCAGGTGCGAAAAAATATAGTCCTGTAAAAAATTATTTTCCGCAGAGTGAAAAATTTAGGTTCCGCAAAAGGGAAAATATTCCGCGAGGCGGCAAAAATTTCGTGTCTCTAAAAAAAAAGGTAAAATGATTTTTCAAACAAAGCTCTACCTAGTAAATATATTTTAGACAAAAAATCATAATTTCTTTAGATGACAAGTTTTTAAAACTTTTTCAATTTTTTCTCGCCCCCCCTCCCCCTTTAATTTGTTCCTGAGCGAACCAGGATATATATTTTTTCTGTTTATTATTACAATTAGCTTTGTTTTTGAGAGATATGACCCCAAGCTGCTTTTCAAAGGAAATTTTCAAAAATTATTTGAATATTCGTAAATTATCGATTTTCAAATTCGAATTTGAGTGTGACGAAAGTCAAATTCAAATTTTAACTTATATTTTTCCTCACAAGCGTCCCGACTACCAGGGTAGAGAGGGGGGGGGGGGATTTCTCCCTGCGTGCTTCCAACCAAGGGCGTCCATAGGATTTTTTGCAGGGGGGCAAGTCACTTTCAGATAATTCAGGGGGGGGGCAAGTCACTTTCAGATAAGTTAAAAAAACGTACTTTGATATTAATAATGTTATACATCTCTTATTAGTATTTAAAGCTTTCTCACCGCGGCAAGGTGGATATATACTGAGAAAGGTTTTTTGTATTTTTTTTGTTTTATACATTTTTTTGTATCATTTTAATTTTCCAGGGGGGGGGGGGGGCAAGTGCCTGGTTGCCTGCGGACGCCCATGCTCCCAACCATAAATTTACAAAGTCAATTTCGATAAATAAATAAATAGAATGTTTTTTGAGTTCATTCGTGATTCATTTCAAGTAAACTAATCTAAAATATTAATTATTTATTTTTGTTTTTCAGTAATAAAGTAACTCTAGGTGAATGTGATAGAAAACTTGACAAAGAAGTTATCAAAATCCCACAAATTGATGATTACAATAAAGAGCTCGACACTAGGCAGATATTTGAGGACGTCGAGGTTCGATATCATGAAGGATACAAACCCAAACAAGTTCAAAATGATATCGCTATTTTGAGACTCGATCGAGAAGTTGAATTCACTTGTAAATTTATTATTACCGCTTAACATAAAGCTTCGTTGTAATTTTTTATTGATTTTTTTTTGTTTTAGATTACGTCTATCCAATTTGCGTTGCAGCAAACGTTGATATCGAAGAGGATATTTTCAGCAAGGAAATGACAATCGCTGGTTGGGGTTCTACAGTAGAAGGTCAATCCAATATTTTGAACTAATGCACCTTTTTGGCAAGGGCGGATCCAGAGGTGTTTCTCGGGGGGGGGGGGGGGTAATCTGGTGTGACTCGTCGCACAGCACCAGAGGCGTATATAGAAATTTTTTTCGGGGGTGGGGGCCTGTTCTCAAAAGTTTTGTTTTTCGCGGAATCAAAAATTTTTTCATGTGCCGTTCGCGGAACCAAAAATTTTTCCCAGCCGGAAAATTATTTTACCTTTTTTTAGAGACCCTAAATTTTTTCGCCCGCGGAACCAGTTTCGTTTGCGGAACCAAAAATTTTTCATGCTCCGTTCGCGGTTTCTAAAATTTTTCGCGTTTTTTCAAATCTCGGGGGGGGGGGGGGGGGGTAATTACCCCCTTTACCCCCCCTTGTATCCGCCCTTGCTTTTTGGGCACGACGACGACATTCACGATTATCAATAATACATATGTATTTTTTTTAGAGACTAGGGAAGCCATGCATTCTGATATTCTTCTCTACACTGAGACAAAGTATAGGAAAAATAGTGAATGTTTTAAGATCCTAGATCGATTATTGCAATATAAAATCACTTCGGATACATACGATAATACTTTAGTAAGTACGCCTAATTAAGGAATATTTTAATGATTTTTGCATATATATATTTTGACGATTAATTTTAATTTGTTTTTATTTTTTTTAAGTTCTGTGCGTTCGGCAAAGGCCATGACATATGCAGTGGCGACAGCGGAGGTCCGATCATTGGCTCTGACTCCGCTAGCTCTTTTTATCTTGTAGGGATTTCTCAGAGAGTAGTCGGAAGTTGTGGCCAGGAAATGAAACCCTCAATCTACACAAGAGTCGTTAATTATATCCCATGGATCGAGGAGAAAATTAATAAATTTGTCACATAAAAATATCTGTGTGCTATGTCTGCAAGTATTGTATAAGCAGAGTTGAAAAAAAAGACTATCAGCAGTCAAATTTTTTGGGATTTATTTTTAACAGCCTAGGAAGAAGGAGAGTTGAGTGTTCATCATTCGTTTTGATATATCGACCCAATCACAGTGAACTTTCCTAAGTGGCATTTTTAAGTATCGAAAGTATTTATCATTTTGGAAATAATCAATTTTATTTAAATATCAAGATAATACTAATAAAGTATCTTGATTTTTGAAAGTTATTTCTTCCAATTCTTGTTCTTAAGATAATTCACCGTTGAAGGAGTCGAAATAATAAAATAAATAATTTTTTTTAAAAATCTTAAAAATATAATTATGAAAAAAATGAGGAAATATTTACATAAAAATATAAGAGAGTATTAAAATACTGTATTTTTTATGTGAGTTTCATTTTTTTCTTCTTTGGTTTAACTGGTAGAGGCCCTGGCGCTCGAAAGACGGTACTGAAACAAAAAAATATTTTTTATGATATGATTTTAATCATACTTTAATATGACACTAAATGGCAATCAAATACTTACTGGCATGTTGTACAAATGGGACTAAATTTACAAAATACTGAAACAAAAAGAGAAAAGAAAAATAAATAAATTAAATTAAAGAGAAAATTGTTTTTTATTATACTATATATATATATATATATATTAACCGCATAAGGTTTTTTGAAGAATGATGCTTTTGAATTCCCATTTTTACTTTGTCTTTCCTATTATTGTATTCTATATATAAAGGGCTAAGCAAACGTGAGATAGTTAGTATGCAGTGGGCATTATTTGATAAAATTTAAAATATATCATAAAAGTGAATTATGGCTGTTGTATATTATTCTTAAGGAAAGGAGATATGCAGCCAAGAGAATAAAAACGACGCCAATCGACGCCCTTATTCAGGACCAAAGGTTGTTATAATGTACACGTGAATGTTCTCATGTGAGGTATACCACGTATATATCATAACAATCTCTGGTCCCGAAGAAGAACGCGATTGGCGATCGAAACGTCGGTCAAAAGAATTTAAAATGTTTTATTATCCTGACTGCACATTTCCTTTCCTTAAAAGTTTAAATATAAAATATATATCTCCAAAATAGCATGAATAATAATTAGGGTCCGACCGAAACAAGATTTTCAGCCGAAACCGAAACCGAATATTCGGCCTCAACCTTAGTTTCGGCCGAAACCGTAACTTTTATTTCCTATAAAAATTTTTTTCATTTTACCTTTTTTTTGAATTTTTTTGGGAAAATCATTTTACCTTTTTTTTTTTTTTTGCATGCGAGTCTCATCCCATTTTTTCAGACTCTGGTTTCGGCTGGCCGAAAGTTTCGGCTACTTTTTGGCCGAAACCATGATTTTTGGCCGAAAACGTAACCGAAACCGAATATTCGGTCGGTTCCCAATAATAATTATATAAAGTGAATTTCGATTTAATTTGAATAATTCGATTTTTGGGAGGGGAGAGGGGTTTTTTTCTCTGTTTCTTATCAGATATATACAAAATGAAGCATCCAGAAGGATTCCCGTAATGTCTCGATGACACGCATCGGTGTGTTGTAAAGCCTCCAGTAAATGTTCGCGGATGGCGGGTGCCGGTGCTAAGGGATTTGGAGCACAATATGACGGTCCTCCCTTGAGGGATGTTTGTTGGCCGATTCAAACCGACACGACATGCATGGGTACCCAATGATTCCAACATCAGGTCACTGTGTGGGATCTCTAAGGTAGCATTCCGATCTCGGCGCGGCTGCCCAGCAGCGACTGCCCGGCAGCGACTGCTGGGCCGCGTCGCACCGCTCAAATGGATTTCTATGAATTAGCTTCCGACTCAAGCGACCCAGCAGCGCCGCCGGGGGGCGCAGTCTGCCCGGTTTCAGCAGCGCTGCCCAGCCGCTCGAGCAGTCCCGCAGCGCTGCTCGCTTCAAATTGCCAAGATTGCGACATTTACTGAAGAAAATGATGAGTTTTTGGTTGATTTAATTTCTAAAAATCCAGCGCTGTACGATTCTTAACTAAAATTCTATAAGGATAATGTTGTTCGGGAAAATATATGGGAGCTTATGAATCATTAATGAATCAATTTCATTCCTCTTTGATGAAAGTAATAGCAACATTATTTCGTCTTCCTCTTCTTCGTCTTCAATCAGTCTCTTCACGAGTTCTCTCTTTCGTTCATTTAAATTTGACATAGTTATATATTAAAGGTACGTACACATCTGCGCTCTGCTCTGCTCGCGAGCAGTTCGCGGCTCGTGTTCGTTGCTCGTCCAATTTTCATTGAAATTATTTATTTTGATGAACCTGCCGCGATCCAAAGAAAGCCACGAACATTTAGTTAATTTTTTTTTTATGAAATCCGATTCTTTTCAAATATTTGTATTATAATTCTTCATTTATTGATAATAATATTATTAAAATTTACTTTAAATAAAACTACTTATATAAATTATAGCATATATTAAGGAAATAATAAATACATACATATAATCAACCTCATCTGGTCTCTTAAATATGATAACTATGAAGATAATATTAAAAACATTATTTTAATAATGATTTAGAGAAGAATTATAAAGGCTATTTGGTTACTGCCGGGCAGCGGTCTCAGCTATCCGAATGCTTCTGGCAGCGCCGCACAGCGTCCTGCCGGGCAGTCGCTGCCGGGCAGTCACTGCCGAGATCGGAATGCTACCTTAAGGCTCACATGCCTGGGAATTGTACGATACGACCAAACAGCCGCATGTAGTGCCAAAAATGATATTTAACGCGAGAAGTCGTGGGTCGTGCTTTCTACACTACAGCTGAACGACTTGCGTAACTGTGGAACTCACAGCAGTTGACTGGTAACAACTTATCAAAATCTTGGATGCACTCTGGTGAGCGTTCTACACATTACAGATCCTTATACATCTAATCGTTTCACACATCAATGATATGCATGCCCCCCCCCGCCTATGTACCGAAGTTGAATAATATTGGACCACTCCTTCTGGCTGCTTCATTTTTTATGTCAGGCAGTATATATACACGCCCGTTCTGACTTATCATTGTATTTGCTAAAATTATTTTGTTTTATGTATTCTACCGTATATATTCCGATGAGAATCAAAGGAATAAAATTTAATTAATTTTTATTTTTTCATTTGAGGGGTTTAATTATTTTATTATCATTAATGGGCTTTGATTTTTATAAGAAGATATAAAAGACAATACTTTCCAATGGGATCATTCGGAATTTTAAAAATCCACACATACATACACCAAATGAAATGGTAATATTTACTTGAAAGACAAACTGAGCAAACAAATCCAATGTCGATGAGTTCACGATGACAAAAACAGGCTGCTCTATAATCCACTTTCACTGGAGGCGGAAGGACTAGTTTACTACGTATAGGCGGCTCCGGCAAAAACACCCACTAAACAAAAAACAAAAAATGATTTTTACTTTATATATATGTATATGTATACGTATAAACATACACCCAGTCGCAGGAGCCTTTCAGAATATATGTACCCAGTATACTGTATATTGAATCTTTTTCGGACTCTTATTTTTCTTTCTCTTACCTCTATATATATGTTAATATATATAGAGAGAGAAAGTATTGGATTCATGTCAAAAATTCGATGTCGAGATTTTGATGGATATATACGTTTTGAGGTCCCCTGAATCTAAAAAAGTGGTTTTCGCGACATGGTCTGTCTGTGGGTGTGTGGGTGTGTGTGTCTGTGTTCACTTTTAAGCATGAAGGAATTGAGCTATGAGGCTGAAATTTTATATATAAGTTAAACACCCCCGGGACCGGAAAAATAAGCTTTTAATCAAATTCGGCCAAAAGTACTAGTACTTTACTGATGTACTTTTTCAGTTTTTTTCGATTTTCTCAAAATTCGCTCTAACGATTTTGATTAAAATTCAAAAATCAATTATTTTTTAGATGCTCTTTCAAATGTATATTCTCGTTTTGCCCTCAAAATTGTTTGAAGCACACTTTACTCTTGTGCTTCATAGGAAAGATAGAAGAAATGGTTGCCATGGTTACAAAATATAAATATTTTCCCATACTTATAAATTTTACATCTAAATTCAAATATTCCCTACTGCCGGGAACTAAATACATGTCGACACAAAAAAATCTGGTGTGACAAGCACAGTTCACAACTTTCGATTACCGAAGGTAAGAGAAAGTTGTGTGCTGTGCGCCAGTCACACCAGATTTTTGATATTGTTTTTAGAAAATTAGAATTTTGATGAGTTCAACAAAGGAATATCTGAGCTTATTATTGAAAAACAAGAATAAAATCCCCAAACATAGAGTACTTTGGAGTAGGCTAAGACAAGAATTATTTTTTAAACTATATCGACGAAAATAGAGTGAACAAATTTACAAAAAAAAAATTTTCACACCATCTCCAATCTTGCTAAAATTTGATGAACATACAGACATATCTCTGAGATTGTGCTGTGTAAAATTTTAACTTTATAAGTCGTATAGAGGGCGCCAGAGCTTTCTAAAAAACCGTCAATTATGCTAAGCAAGCGTGCGTGCAAATAAATTGAAGTTTCAAGTGGTGCTGCTGAGCAACTGTAGCAGCTAGGACCATGAAAAAAAGTCAACAAGGACAACTTTTTGTGCACTCTGTGAAGGTTTTAGTGCCAAAGCTTTAAAAGTTTTTGTTTTATTCGACATTTATTTCATCGTCCTAACTACTAGAGTTCCACAGCAGCAGCAGTTGAAACTTTTCTATTTATTTGCACGCGCGCTTGCTGAGCATAATTGACGGTTTTTTAGAAAGCTCTGCCCTATACTACTTAGAAAGATAAAATTTTACACAGCGCAATCTCAGAGATATGTCTGTAAAGTCCCAAATTTCAAAAAAAGGGGGGTGGGGTGGAAAAAGCTGATTTGGTCATTTGGTATGGAATGATCCTTGAGAAAATATAAGAAATAATATATACGTATACTTAGTATTTGTGGGTTTTAGAATATTTCGAAGCAAGTAAAGTGTCTTATCTTCATTCCCGTGAGGATGATAATGATGGGCTTTGTCCAATCATTAAATAAGAAATTGTATAGGGCAATATGTATATATATTCGAAAATGTCGGGTTAAATGATGACATTATTCTTTAATTTAGCACAAAATGTCAAACACTGAGCCATTTAAGCATTGCATCTCCGAATGTACAGTGAGGGACAATATTAAGTCTCACCAATGTGTTTTCTACTTGTGATTATTTCATTGTTTTTATAAAAGAAAAAAATAATCGTTATTGGATATTGTCTAGATTTGAATCAGGAAAGTTTACGTTAAAAAATATATAATATTTTTTTTAAAAACAATGAAATAATCACAAGTAGAAAACGCATGAGTGGGACTTAATATTGTCCCTCACTGTACAGCATATTCTCACGTATTTCTCCATACTTCTAATATTTAATTTTAATTGATATAATTAAATCTCACATTCATATTGCAATGTTAAAATTTTAAGCAAAAAATAAATAGAGAAAAGAGGCGTACAAGTAAATATTGAAGGAGGCCTGGCAATTGAGGAACTTTCAAATATAAACCTCCAGTAATGTCACAGCCTTGTTGAAGGAGTCCCAGGTCTTGGTCTAAACTGCATACATCAAGGATAATATTCTGGAATATTAAAAAAAATAAAATTAAATTAAAATATTAAAAATTCATTCTAATATCTTTTTAAAATATACCTGTTTTTGTGCAGTAAAAAATACATTCATATAGTTCATATATTGGGAAGCTGAATCTCCACAACCCGTAATCGTTAATATTCTTGAATTCATTTTTGTACCAATGGGTAATTCCCTTTCCAATCTAGAAAAAGGAAAAATACAATTAGAAAAATTCATTTTATGAGAAGGCAGATGGAGGTAGCACCCAAAACAGGCGCACCTGGTTTAAAAAAAACTCTCAGAAATAAGACGTTTCGGCTGTTTATTGGGCCATCAGCTTTGAACTGGAACCCTGAAACGGTCCCACTATCAATTTTGGAATAATAATAATAAAATTTATGAGATTTATGAAAATCTCTGCCACTTAATAAAGTTATACTGTATATTTGCAAATTAAATTTTTTGTTACCTATGAATATAGCAGATCGCCATACTGAGTGCTCCAGCAAGGAAACTTTCATTTGTGATTTGGTTATCCGAGTTTTGAATTTGATCAGAGTTTTTATTTTTTATATGATCAATATCTTGAAAAATATATTTTCGTAAATTTTGTCTAACACATTTTTCAACATGAGTAAATAATTCATATTGCCCGTCTTGTTGCCGGAGCGAATTCACTTGCTGATGGGAGGCTCTGGTAGGGTATAAAAATTTCCTGCAAATAAATAATTAATTAATGATGGTTAGTTTAAATGAATTTATCAGAAATATCACTAACTAGGTATCGGACGGGATTGTAGCCGCCGATCTTAATAAAGATTTGGCACACAATTAGACAACGTAGCCAGAGATTTATGCTTTTGAAATCAAAGGGTTCGATCGGGAAAATATATTGAGAAGTGGCCAAAGAACTCAAAGTTATAATAAAAATTACAACTAAAAATAAATTTATTTATAAGGAAAATTAATCAATCAAAATGTTACAGAGCTGTGATTGTGAATGTTGTGTGACATTAGCTCTCTATAAAGTGGGGAGTGAAAGATCCAGAGAAGGAGCTCGTTTAATTTAGATTGATTAGGCTAATTTATAGAGAAAATGTTTCTTCAAATCAAATGCATTTTCAATGATTCATTTGACCAAGAGATTGTTTTTAAATGTAATTTTTACCTGTTTTTATTTTAACATTGATTTCTTTGGCTTCCTTTCTATTGATTTTCTCAGGATGCCTCCAACCTAAACATTTGATTTCGGCAAGAATGATTTCTTATGGTTATCTAATTGTTTGTCAAATTTTATTAAAATTGGTGTTACTAAAGGGGCTCTTACACGATCAATCATACTGTCAGTCTGATTGAATCAGTCCAACCGTCAGTATTTTCTTCATTCAAGTATAATTTTACACGTAGCATTCAGACTACCAGTCAGAATCAAGTTCTTTTTAGCTCATTCGACTGTGGGAAGCCACTAATTTTTCTTCTTAACTAAACTAACTTTGTTCCCTGCCACTAAGTAACAATAAAAAAACAAAAAGAAAACGGCCATCAGTCTTCAGTCTTGCCCATACACGTTCAGTCAAAACGCCAATCCGCTCAAATACTGTCAGTATGATTGATCGTGTAAGGGCCCCTTAAAGACCGGACAAAAAAGCAAAAAAATATAGGAAAAAAGTGCTTAAAAAAGCATAAAAAGTGGTTCAATAACCATAAAATTTGAAAAAAGCATCTCATAAGCAACTTCTACTCATACCAATGGCGGATACAAGGGGGGGGGGTAGAGGTAGACGGGCCCGAGCCAGAGTAGGTGGGTCCAGGGGACCCAGGGGAGGGAATTATATAAATATTCATAAAATAGGTTCAAATAAGCACGAAGGGGAAAAAAATCATAAAAAATGCAATTTCATTACACTTAGTTTTTCGTAATTCGTGTAGAAATTAAATAACTAATGGATGGTTACAAAATTCAGCAATAAGCATTTTGCTTAAAATCCGGTCTCTAGTGATTACAATCCTTTTCAGATTATAATTGACATTTCTATTTGTTCTTTATAGGTGTTTATTATAATACTTACGAGCTTTTAGAATGACATGCTAAGATTGCCAGTTTATTTGTCGATTTCAACATTAAATGTGAATTTGCAAATGCTAACAACGCTTCCATACATTGTGTAAGAACATGAGGATTTTCTCTCACAATTAATTGTCCAGGATTCGTATCAAAAATGATACATAAAAAACTCGATTCCAATTCTAAAAGAGAAAAAATTAGTACATTAATTTATGATGAAGAGAAAGTATGCAAAACGTAGTTTCACATGTTAAAAAAAAAAAAACTAGATTTCTGTCATAAATTAAGGAAAAGTGAGAAGAAAAAATTGGTTTGGAAAGAAAAAATACTGTATATTAGGCGGTATTAATCTGATTTTATAAACAAATCAATAAATTATTCATTAATAATTTAATTATTTCCTATAGTTATTGTCAAGGAATAAATGAAAGATTTGAGGTTAAAATATTTTAAAATAAATTACCGTCAGAAGCCATAAATTGTTTCACATACAATTTGTGATTTTAAAGTTTTGTATTATTAATTTGAATAAAAAGGAGTCTAATAATCACTTATTAATAAATAATCGAAAATAATTGAATTCAAATATGAATAGAAAATGCTTTACTTTTATGAAAATAAAATTTATTTTTTTTTAACCGTCGTTATGTTTGTTACTTTATCACGATTTGATCAATCCGGAAACGAACATGAAACTATCAACGTAATAGCATCTGAAAAATAAATAAATAAATATTTAGACTTTCTCTAAAAATGATCTAGTTTTTTTCTTATTCTTTTTTAATAGTATAAATTTATAAAATTAATAAATTTCTTAGATATATATTTTAAACTTAAGTAAAATTTAAATAATGCGCCTTTTTATTTATTTCATAATGGCCAACGTTCAAATTTTATAATAATTTAATAAATTATAAAATTATCTCAATAAAGGCTTTATTTTATTTATTTATTGTTTATTTAAATTATATGAAAGAAATTTGTTTTGTTTTAATCATAAAAAAATTTTTTTTTTATCGGTTACATCATTTAATTTAAGACTGATTAAAGACAAAATGAATGTCGCACGTTTGACTTTTCGAAGGATTCCTTCAATAATGAGGTAAATTGATTGTTGATTTTAATGTTTATTGTTTTGTAGTTTATGTTAGATAAATATCAAAATCAAATTTTCAGATAGATATTTTTTATACCAACCAAAAATCAAATTTGAAATCACATTACTAACCTCTTGTGTAATCTCACCTCCATTTTTTTCTAATTTTATTTTCATTCTTTTTTTTAATTTTCTAATAAAATCATTCAGTAATTTGTTTATTTGAAAATTATACCTGTATTTTAATAAATTTCTTTTCCTATGAAATATCCTGAACAAGCGAACTTTTAAAATATAATCTGTTTGTAGTTCACAATTTGAGCTCATTCAAACTATTTGTGACTGAAGAAAATACATTTTGGATATTTTCCCCAACCTGGGGCAATTATTTTACATTAAGCAGGCAATTCATAAAATCATTTCAGTTTGAAGAAAGTTGCTCATGGTACCTCTAAACTGGAATGATGAAACTTTGTATAAATCTGTTGATTGATGTGATTAATTTTTGTTTTAGTGTTCGTTTCTCAACTGGCGAACTGGGAAGTGGAGCCGGCAAAGGTGGCGGCGGCGGAGGATCAATTCGCGAAGCCGGGGGCTCTTTAGGAAAGCAAGGAGCCGCCCGGGAGGAAGAATATTTCTATAAACAACAGAAAGAACAATTAGAGAAAATACAAAAAGATTTAAAAAAGAGTTTAGAAAGTGAAATTGGCTTTCATAAAGAGCAAATCAAACGTCATGAAGAAGCTATAAAACGCCATTTGGGTAAAATCAAAGAAGGAGAGGGAAATTAAACAAATGAAGAATACTGTTATAGAAGAAAACATTAGAAAAACTATTTTTTTTTCTTTTTTTAACCATAGGTATTGAAATAAATGTTCATTTGCATATATACTACTTGGATTAAATATTTTTTTGATTTTTTAAACTTTTATGTATTAATATTATTATTATTTAAAATGATATTAGCCATTGAATTGAATATAAATAAAAATTATTGAATTTCTCTAAACCTTTTTTTATAATTTATTTCTTGAGTAAGTCATGCATCTTAGAAGGTTCATTACCAAAACCATCCATGTTAACGTTTTGACCAGGTTTTCCTTAATTGATTAAGGCGAATAGCGTGATATCTAATACGTCGTTGTTTCGTGATTTTGTGTTCACTTTGGGTTTTTTTTTATGGGTATTTTTAAAATTTTTTTTTAGTAAAAATGCATACATTTTTAATTTTTGTTGTTATTGCTGTTTTGTCTTATAAATTTGTATTTGATGTATCTCCTATCCTAGGTGTCAGGAGTTCGTTTCCGGACTCAGACGAAGAAAATTCCTCAAAATTATTATATTGGGTACCAATTTTTTACAAAAATAGTTGTAGATTGTAACAGGAGCGTATATAGAAATTTTTTTTTTTTGGGGGGGGGGCCGACGAATTTTTCTGTGGAAATTTTTTTTTAAGAAACTAAATTTTTTTTCACACGAAATTTTTTGCGGAACACTTTTTCTTTTGCAGAATCAAATTTTCCATCCTGCGGAAAAATTTGTTGTGCTGATATCTGTATATCCCTATATATGTATATGTGTTTGGGAAATTTCGGGGGGTGGCGGGGGCGGCCCCCCGGCCCCCCCTTATATACGCCATTGTAACTGACCGAACCCATTAAAAAAATATAACAATCTGATGATAAAATTCAATTTTCTGATAAAAATATATTTTCATAAATTAACAATATTTGCCGTGATGAAGGTTGTGATTGTCGACCGAAACGGCGGTGAATAAAAATTAAATAGAATATTTTTTATTTAATCTCCTAGCTGCAAAAGTTTCTTTAGATCCTGATTATTTTCATAAATAAATACAAAAGACAGATCAGTTGCTGTCAAATAAAATTTACATCGCATTGTGTCCGAAAAATAACTATTCAAACTTCTTTTATTTAGTTATTTATATTGTTTAAAATTTTGGCGGTTCCCAGCTAGAGTGCGCTGGCTGTTCAAAACTGCATCAAAGAAGAAAACGCGCATGAATGCCAAAAGAGTGCGCATGCGTCACCTTCTGTCTCTTTTCCTCCCATAGAAATACCAAGTTAGCAGTAGTGTTTTAGTGTGTTTGTTCGTACGTGTGTGTGTGTTGGTTGCTCCTCCTTGGGGCTAGCTGCACGAGAGGCGAGAGGCAAGCAACAGCAGCACTCTATGCTCTATGCTGTATAGGACGGCGGCGTCGCTGTCTCTATCTCTGTCTCTGTGTCTCGGGCATTGATCAGTCTGCAAAGAGAGTGTGGCCATTTCAGTTTTGTATATTCAGTGGTGCTTTTTATAAAGTTTAAATAAAACCCTATGTGTTGTTGTTAAATCAAATAAAAGTTATTGCAAGAAAATTGATTGGTGCTCCTCCCTTGTGTGTGTGATCCTCTTTTATTATATTCATTGACATGCATTTAAGGATATCCCTCGTGTTGACTTTGGCGACGTCTCTGCTTATTGGATATTCACAATGTGATGAGGTGAGTTTAATTTTTGATTAATTTTATTTTAATAAATCAACAACAACAACAGCAGTAGCAAGGTCATTTGACACGGCCAAATGAACAAATCAGGACATGGCCTGACTGGGAAATAAATAATTTTACCCTCGTAAGATGAAAAACATTCCATGTCACCTTGAAAACGAGGAGAGCCACTATGACAGATTGAAAATTTTATATTATCATCATCACTTTTTAGTGATTTTATTTTTGAACAAAAAAAAAAAATCTCCCTTCACTGTGTTTATCTCTAAAATCATTCATTTTAAGAAAAAAGATACAAGAATAAAAATTATATTAAATAATATAATTTATCATAATATGACAAAAAATTTTAGCATTTTAGGTAAAATACCATTTCCGGTGGACGGATTTATTCAAAAAGTTGAAACAGAATCTACAATTTGAGTGTATGAAACGCATACAAAATTTCATCGATACTCTTTGGCTTTTTAAATTCTCGTTTGTCACTCACACACACGCATATTGACATTATTAAAATTCTGTGAGGTCTAAAAATTCGAGAATCTCGAGGTCAAATTTTTTGACATTTACAAGACTTTCTCTATGTATATAACAAAGTAAAAAAAATCTCGGAAAATTTTTTATTTTTATAGAATTCTTTATTACAGATGCATTATTAATATTTCCACATTTCGCCAAGAAAGAAGGCATTTTAATTAATTGAACAATTTTATTTAAAAGGAATTTCGGTTTTTTATAAATAAATAAAAAATAAATAAATTAGAAAAAGAACCTTTCACTAGAAATGAGAGACTGCTCTTTGTTACGCCAATGGTATTATTAGATTTTCCCATTTTATAATTTTTTTTGCCCTTTTTTGCCCCAGAGGAGAAGTGGAGACCCAGCCAGCTTCCCTTTTCAAAGATACGTAGTTCGCTTCGTGTAGCTTTAAATTGCATTGGCCTAGCAATAAATATTGAAGCCTAAATCGCCTCAAATGCTCAAAAACTTCAAATATAATTTTATTAATATGTATGATGAAGATAGGAAGCCTGGTGGATATTATTGAGAGATGGATAAATAAAATCCGACCTGAAAATCATCTCCAGATTTTATTTATTTATTCTTCTTATTAATATGTATGTTTTTTGTTGGTGGACCGGGAATCGAACCCAGGATCTCCAGCCTATTGGTGTGCTACTTTTTGCACCAGGCCAACAAAAAAACATACATAATCTATGACTTGTCGAGGTATTCAATGAATATCAATATCTTATTCAAATATTATATTATAGATCTCTAAACTTATTTAATTAAAATATATTTTCTAGACAAAATGACAAACTAGTTAATAAAACATTCATATTTTCCTCACACCGAGAGGTTAGATTGCATTCTCTAATTTCCAAATGATATATTCTATTAATCCCAAGTTTTTATCATTAAACACATTCAATTAGTTTGGAATGAAATAAATACTTACTTTCCTTTAGTGTTAAAATCATGTTGACGTTTCAATCCCATATTCTAACCTTCCTCAGGACACGGTTACATGAAATAGATACCTCTATCTTCCACAACTCTATTAATATCCAATTTTCTGTACTGGCTGCGAGTATTAAATATAAATAATGGAGTGGAGTCAGCCAAGGAAAGAATAAAAAACAAATTTTTCTGTCGACGTTTCGAGCTCCAATCATGCTTTTCCTAGGACAGTCTAATCACAATTCTTACGGATTGTAGTAATTTAAGTATAATTTGACGTCAACAAACTAAACTTAAACTAACATTAACAATGTAAAGTGTGTTCATTTTCTGATTTAAACAACGATGATTTTCAACATTAAATAAATTCATACACATGACTGCTATTTAATATTAAAAATCAGGGTAGTTAAAAAACCACTTTTTTAGATTTTTACCAGGCCACTGGTCAAAAGTGGTTAAAACCGTCCAAAATTGGTTTTAACCACAAAATTCCACCAATTCATTTGTATTAGAAACCAATCAATTGCCGATGCCGATATAGGCCTTAAATTAAATAAAAAAAAGAATATATCCTAAAACAAAAAATCTGGTGTGACAATCACAGAGCACAACTTTCAATTATCGAATGTAAGAGAAAGTTTCATAACTTCCAACTTTTAATTGAAACTATTAATCCGAAATTCCTGTAAATATAAAATTTATGTTTAGTTATTTTTAAGTTCAGTTTTTTAAATCTTCCATTTCTGTATGATGTATGTTTTATGCAATTATGTAATTTTCCCGAAATATATGCATTTGTTTATTTCAATAAAAATCACTTGTCAAAATTGGATTAAAACTAGGACGGTTAAAACCGGTTTTAACCCTGTTTATAACCAAACCACCCTGTTTAAAATCTTTGTTTAAATCATAAAATGAACAACTCTCTACATTCCTAATGTTATTTGAAGTTCAGTTGATTTCAAATGATACTCAAATTACTACAATCTATAAGAATTGACATTAAACTGTCCCGAGCGTGATGGGCGCTCGAAACGACGACAGAAAAATTTCTTTTTTATTCTTCCCTTGGCTGACTCCAATTCATTATTTATATTAATATCTTCCAAAAGGTGCCGTCTCCAAAAAGGATAAACTGTGGAAATTTGTGATTGTTTTTTAAAATGGGTGAAAAAACTCTCAAGTTCGATGTAACCTTGTTCTGCTGGAAGTTGAAATTAAGGCCTGATAGAAAAGGGACCAAGCGTTTATTTCTTTTCAAGTTTTCAATCATTAACAACGCATTTACGCATTGACGAATGACCACATTCGTGTTGTCGCTCATCGCATTCTCAAAAAGTTTACCTGCTCACTAACAAAACGACGGTCTCAGCCCAGTAATTAGCACATGTAATTCCGGTCTAACCAGAACTTTCGAACATACACCGGTCTTGACCAAAATCAGTGCTAATTTCGATTCACTCTATTATGGCAACTATAATAAGGCAACAGTGTTTACAACCTCTCTTCGTTTTTATCATTCCTACTTTTAAAGTACTCTTGAAACTGACTCGACCACTGTTTCTTCCGCAACCGCCCTCTCACTAACGAAAAGACTTTAGTATTGTAGTTGTGGCTGTTGAGTTGTATCAAGGAAAGGTTGCAGAAGCAGAGGCTGGCAGGCAAATTTTTTTCTTTAATAGTTTTTTTCTTTGATGGTAACAAAAAGACGTCCTAAGCCCAGTATTTGGCACGAGTGCACAATAATCCGATCATTCAAGGGATACGAACACCGCATAACGTCAACACCCCAACAAACTCCTTCAAGGAGTAATGTCAACAAACTGACGTTATTCGTGGTTTCCTTTTAAGTCACGATAACGAATAATTATTTTTCAATAAAGAGGAAAATTATTAAAACTTTTATGGTTAATTAAATCAAGCTTTTTTTTTTATTTTATTTACTTTTCTTATTATTAAAGTTTATTTGCAATAAAATTCAATTTTATTAACAATTTGAATAATAATAATAAAAAAAAAAGGTAGAAAGGTAATTCTGTTAACCTTAAACATTTTTTTATTCATTTATAAAGTCTTGTCGTTATTTTTACCATATAGTCTCTCGGCCATATTGACACTAAACGAATACATATAAGCACATCTATGAGATACGATACATCTTTTGGATTTAAATAAATTTTCTTTTCGTCTTGTTTTAGAAAGTTTATCGTTACATATAAATACTATTGTAATCATCAAAAAATTCAACTTCGAAATTTTGATGTTTTTGATCTCTGTATTAAAAAAAAGTATTTTTGGGAAAACATAACTGAATATTTATCTATCTTATAACTATTAAACGAGCAATAAATGTTTGTTTGTTTGTAAGCACATCAGCTCTCGAAAACGGCTCTAACGATTTTTTTCAAATTTTAAATCTATACTATTTTCGGTAGTAAAATCAAATTACACTAGGTCTCATCTTTGGGAAAATTCGGGTACTAGTCTTTACTGACAGGGCCGGAACTAGGAGATTTTTTAGGGGGCGGGGCAAAATTTAATTTTCCCCCCTCCTTAAAATTTTCTATACAAAACTCATATCATTTTAGCTTTTTTTTAGTAAATCTTTCGTTAATTGCCGCCCCCTGATATCTGCCGCCCGGGGCACATGCACCCACTGCCCCCCCCTAGATCCGGCCCTGTTTACTGATGTACTTTTTGAGTTTTTCCCTATTTTCTTGGTAACTTGGAAATTTTAAATATTTACTATTTGCGGTATACAAAACAAAGTACGATTGATCTCGTCTTTGGAAAACCTCGAGTACTAGTACTTTACTGATGTACTTTTTTAGTTTTTTTCAATTTTTTCGAAATTTTTTTTACTGATTTCTTTCAAATTTTAAATATTTATTATTTGTGGGTTAGAAAACAAACTATTCGTCTCATCTTTGGGAAACCAGACGTACTAGTACTTTACTGATGTACTTTTTTAGTTTTTTTTTTTTTTCAATTTTATCAAAAGAAAAAATCACCGAGCTCTACCACTCGCCTCCCCGAACTTCATACAAACAGCCGAGAAACTCAGCATGCCCTACTGGTGGACCAGAGTACTACACTCGCCTAATTAAATTTGATAGATCATTAATTTTAGTATGAGCTTAGTACAAATCGGCAGATCCGTGTTTCGACTCCCGGAGGTCCCTTTTTCGACTGTTGGAGTTATTCGGTTATGTTTTTCCATATTGACTTCTTGATCCAAGATAGGTTATATAAAATTCTTTAAAAAGGGTAATAAATAAATTCAACTAATTCACTATATTCACCAACTCCCCCTATCTTCATCACATAAATTCTTTATTAGATGAAGCTCAGGAATCTTTTCTACAATATTAAATAGGATTTGGACCAAGAGGTTCATTAAAAGTCAAAAGTTTTTAACAAAACTTTATTTAACCCCAGACAATGTTTCGTCCACTTGCTGTTATTGGCTAAAATACAATACTCCCTATTTCGTATAATATGGCTCTCTATGACTTAAGTTGAAAAGAACAATTTTATTTTTATTTTGTAAAAAATAGGGAGTAAAAAACCTCTTGTTTTTTTAGCCAACCACTGTATAAAAAGCAAGACTTGTTTTCGAGTATAATATTGCAAACTACCATGTATACTTACTAACAAAATAAACCAACCTTTAGAATTGCCTGAACTTTTGGAGGGGTGTGATGTTTAAAAAAAAAAAAAAAAACAACCTTTAGACTTGTCTAACAACTGAACAACTGATCAGGGGCGTATATAAAGGGGGGCGAAGGGGCCCGGGTCCCCCCGAAATTTCCCAAACACATATAGACTACATATATAGGTATATACAGACATCAGCGCAACAAATTTTTCCGCAGGATGGCAAACTTTGGTTCCGCAAAGGAAAAAATGTTCCGCAAAAAATTTCGTGTGAAAAAAAATTTAGTTTCTTAAAAAAAAATTTTCCTCAGAAAAATTTTGGAGTTCAGTCCCCCCCCCCCCCCCCGAAAAAATTTCTATATACGCCCCTGCAACTGATAAGAATTTTTTAACACCTTTGTCCTGAAGATGAGTGACGTTTAGTCCCCGAAACGTCGACAAGGGAAAATAAAATAATTCGAGCCCGAAAACAAGTCTTTCTTTTTGTTTGTTGTATTTTCTACAAATTTTACAACTTTTTTTTCTAAAACTGAAGAGTTCATTAAATAATCACTCTTTTTGTTCGAGTAATTAGTGAGAAGCTCAATTACCCATTAGTCTTTTTTTATCAAATAGTTCAAATATAATTATAACAAAAAAAAACGCTAAAGAATTTATAAATTAATTTCAATATTACAATAGAGAGAGAATTATTTGAATAATTTTAAAATCGCTCTCAGATTTTCTTTAATATAAAATTTTATTATCAAATCCCGCCCCCATTCTTCCTTTTCCTACTAAACGAAATGGAGTCAATTAAGAAAAGCCTATTATTTAATTTCAAAGGTAGAGGTGGGAGGAGTGGTTGACTTGTTATAATTAAATTGCCTTAGAACTCAACTTGATTACTCCCCCCCCCCCCCCCCCTCCTCCATTCCAAGCAACATGGACGTAGAGTAAGTACACATAAAAATACCCCTCTCCTGAGAACTGAGCGCAAGTCGTCGCTCTCTCTCTCTCTCTTTGCTAATGTAATGGCTCACAAACTTATTATTATTATTATTATAATAGTAGCAATCGTGATGACGTCAGCACTCTTTCCTAACGGATAGCGTAATTATTCACTTCTCATTGTTGTGTTCTCACCTGGAATTGTGAGCGAGCGAGCGATTACACAGGGCAACAAAAAGGAACTTTTTTTTTTTGTTGACTGAGTATTTGAAGCTATTCTTGGGTATTTGGGTAGCGCTGATTCCAAAAATGCCATCAGTTCCCTGAATCCAAAAAAGTTGTTTTCGCGACATGGTCTGTCTGTAGAATCCAAATGCCTTATATAAAATCATCGGACTGCCTGCGGTCCGAACCCGCGACTTTTGGTATACGAGGCTAGCACGCTGACCCCTACACCAAGCCCCGAGGGCATCAAAAATTGTTTGAAGGCCACTTTACTCTTGTATTTCATAGGAAAGCTAGGAGAAATGGTTGCCATGGTAACAAAATATAAATATTTTCCCATAGTTACAAATTTTACATCTTGAATTTTAATTTATCGGTGGAAACTAAATATATGGTATATGTCGACATAAAAAATCTGGTGTGACAAGCACAGAACATAACTTTCGAATACCGAAGGTAAGAGAAAGTTTTGCGCTGTGCGACCAGTCACACCAGATTTTATATAATCAAATCCCTAATTAATTGCAAAAATAAATGCTATAATTATAAATAATAATAATATTAGCATTAATTTTTATTAAATCTAGTAAAAATAATATATGAATGAAATTAGCTAATTATAAAATAATAATAATATTAGCATTAATTTTTATTAAATCTAGTAAAAATAATATATGAATGAAATTAGCCATTATAAGTGGTTTGATTGTTGTTGGGCGCTCGCAGCGCCAATGACGTCTTCCCTCCCGGCAAGTTGACCAATCAGTCTAGAGAGGAACGTCGAGTTTTGACCCACGCGAATCCGGGAGTGCGAAATGTATTGTGAATTTTTATTTATAAAGTGCATAATTTGTGTTTGAGTTAGTGATTGATTAATACCTCCGGGATGTGTTTTGTGTTTAATAAGTGTTTGAAAATACCAAATGGAGATGAGTTTTGGAAAATATCAAATGGAGTTGCGAATGCAGTTCAATCACAACGGTGAGTTGAGATCCTTTTATTTAAGCAAACGGTCAAAAAGATGGCGAGGTCTCTTTGATCGGTATTCGATTTAATTTCATTTTTAGTAATATCTACAATTATTTACTACATTTTTTTTATTTTTTAATATGAAATTGATTGCTTTGTTTTGATAAGCCATATATATTTATTTACAATCATTCTCTCATAAACATATACTGATTATCAGATTTCTTAATTCATTGAGACCCATCAATTTGGGCAATGAATATAATACAAATACAAGACACACACACATACACACACACCCCGCGGGCGCTTACACTCACACAACCGTAAGCTTTCGCGCGCCCGCGTTCACATACACACACACAAACATGAACTATTTGGCGCCGTGGTCACACACATACACACTCACACTAATACGCGCGCATTTTCGCGCGTCGCGCTCACACACATACACAGACAAATACTCACACAAACATGGACTTTCGCGCGTCGCGCTCATCATGCCTGATGGTTGAACTGAAATAATATTGAATTCAGCATGAAAAATATTTCTACTATCTCATATTTTTCTTAATTCTTGTGAAATTTTTTTTCGACCTGTGAGCGTACTTATGTTTTTTCTTTGATGACGTTTTTGTTCATAATTTAACCAGATTTTTACAAATGAATAATTTTTAGAAAGCCAAAGAACTAAAGAATATTCTAGATATATCTTTTTTTCATTCAGGGATACCTAAAATTGTATTAGGGGTGACCAAAGCAAAAAAAAATTGAAAAATTTCGATTTTTCTAAACTTTTAGCCATTTGCTGCACGTCTAAATGACCTCCGATTGGGTTGAAATTTAAAATTTATTTGTATTATAACTATCTGCATATTTTTAAGGGTATCGCCTTAAAAAAGTCCTGGTAATATAAAATTAGAGCCGCTTTAGAGCACATTTTCTATTAAAATTGTATTTTCTCTATAGCTCTAAAATCTGACGTGATGGGGCAAAACTGATGGCATTTTTGGAATCAGCGCTACCCTAATGCCCAAGAATAGCTTCAAATACTCAGTCAACAAAATCAATGTTGCCTTATGTTATTTAAAATCTTTGGGATGTAATAAATTATCGCCTAAAATCCCGAATTAAATAGAAATCTCAACTTTTTTAATAATCCCTTTTTACTTTCTCTTACCAATGTATATGTATGTAATATATATATAGAGAGAAAGTATTGGATTCATGTCAAAAATTCGATGTCGAGATTTTGATGGATATACACTTTTTGAGGTCCACTGAGTCAAAAAAAGTGATCTGTCTGTCTATATGTCTGTGTCCAATAGATATTATCATATATAACGGTTATCGAAAAGTCTTATATGGCTTAAATTGCCAAAAAAAACTGTGTGAGTGTGAGTGTGAATGTTAAAAAAAAAAAAATTAAAATTCATATAAATCAATATTTAGATGCGCTTTTAAAAAGTATATCAGTAATATTTTGTGAAAATTGTTTGAAGTACACTTTGCTGATGTAATTCAGTTTTATTTTATTTTTTATTAATTTGATGTATATAATAAAAATAGAAAATAATTTTATTGTTTTTTTTTTTTTTATTATTATTTTTTGCTCGATTTAATTGTTTCTGGGAATAATGGGTGATGTATATTTTAGAAATCAGGTTTTATTTTTAGACGATGGATGGACAGTCAAATGCATTAATCCAATACATTTTATTTTATTTTTACTTATGAAATGCAAGTTTGAAACTAAGGTGCTATGGAAAACTAAATATATCTCGACACAAAAAATCTGGTGTGAACAGCACGGTGCTCAACTTTCTCTTACCGAAGGGTAAGAGAAAATTGTGTGCTATGCGCCAGTCACACCAGATTTTTTGATATCTGATACTGATGATGATGATTATTATTATTATTATTATTATCACATTGATTAAAAACTAACGAGTTTTTAATTAACTTTTTTTTACTTTTTTTAAATTTATTTTCATTCACTCATTCATTTTATTCATGTCAGAAAATATTGTCTATTAATACGTTTTTGAATTGATTTTTTATGTTCCATTAAAAAAATGTCATTTTTTTTAGATGAACATATTTATATTTTGTTATCCATAAAGTTACTCAAATTATGTTACACGGTGTTTCTTATAGTGGTCGGATTTGGCTTCTCGCTTGGGCTTTTCGTTTTTGGATAAACGTCCTGTTGCCTTTACTGGACAATATAAATAAATTAGAGAGACGTAAAATCACACAGGCGTTTGTTTTAAGATCCTGGGAAGGTCGCTTATTTTCACTCTAAGCTTCAAATGTTTGCTTCCCTTAAGCGATAAAATTTTTTAAAATTAGTAAATATTGACTAGAAATTAGTTTAAATAAGGAAGGGCAGAGTCTAAATGCCGAAGAGACTAAAAATAATTAGGGAGTCAATTCTTCTTGACTTTCTCTTAAATTCTAAAAAAGGTTTTTCGAAAAACACGTATAACAATAAAAATAGGTCCTATAATGTATTATTAATTTTTTTTTTTTAGGAAGGGGGGTTTTTTTTTTGGAAGGGGGAGGGGGGGGTTGGTTAATTAAAACAATTTATTTTTTTTTGTTTTGATTTTTGGCTGCAACTGTAGCTAGCAGTTTCGATGGCTCCCATCATCATCTTCAGGCATACATTATTTTTTTATTCTTATTTGGTAATTATAATAACAAATTCTTTATTAAGAAAGCTCACAAATATATATATATACATGATAAAAACTCCCCAGTCCTAAATCATTCCCCGTCGCCATCGCTCTACCTAATTTTGTTTCGTTTCATCACTTTATAAACATTTAATTTTTTTTTCTTGCTTCTCGTGGTAGGGGGCAGCTGCCTCCTGTCCCTCCCTGGGTACGCCCATGAGGTAGTAAGCCCCTCTTGTCAAATCAAACTTCTTTATTACAAAACATTTTGGCCAATTTTATTGTGCCATCTTCAGGTGTTTTTAATTAAAAAATAGAGTTGATAATTCGTCTCTTCATAGTATAAAACAATGGAATTTTTTTTTTTTTCGAAATTCGCTTCCCAACTAGTCACATCATCATATGTTCACATATATTTGCACATTGTTTTGAGCCCAGCTCGTGCTCGCGTACCAAAGTACGGGGTGTATGGGGCTCTTAAGGGGGGGGTTCAGGAGCGACGTCTAAACGTACTTAAAAAAAAACTAGACTATTATAAGGAATTTTTCAATGCGTTTTTTTTTTAAATGAATTAAATTCATAAGAGATTATTTTTTTAATGACTTATTAAAAAAATTATCGTAATTAATTTTTTTGTTATCAAGCAAATACAAAAAAACAATCTGTCCCAATAATCTTTCATTTTTTTTAAATTTAAAAATGAATTTTTTGTTATTATTAATCACATATTAATTAAGAAATTTTTAAAATAAGCTTAGATGATTTATTTAAAAATCAAATGTCAAATTAGTTCAGCATTCTTGCAATAGATGGCAGGCTAGTCCAACAGCCAATCGCGTAATGGCCTATATCTATATATTTTTATGCTTTTATAAAAGATACATAATAAATAATAACATTTATAAAGTATTTATTGTTAAAGGATCAATGAAAATCAACCAAATGCATTAAATATTATTAGCTACCATTCTGACATCTCTTGGCAAATTTTTAAATTACTTGATTTTTTGGGCATACTTTTAATGACACACAACGCCATCTTAGCGGGAAAAACATGCGTAACACCTTCGCTCCTGCCCCGCCTTAAGAAGTGGAAGACTTAAAAAACAGTACCTGCTTTTGCAATAATCGTTCTTTTGTTGGTTCCTTAAAAAAAGAATCATTCTTTTGAACTATCTGGAATCCAATCCAAAAGTCAATTAAATACATAACAAATTGAATAAATATTCATTCACTCTACCTCTAATAACATAACAAAGAATATTGATAGAATTAACATTTAAATTGCCATTTTTATTATTTTTTAATTTAAAATTTGATTCGTCTTAAAAAGTCGTAATTTTCCAAACAAGAGCTAGAGCGAGAGTCCCCTAGGAATACTACCTCAACTCTTATCATGAACTAACTGTATTGGATAAAACAACATTTTTTTCTCTCTCTCTCTCTCTCTCCCCAAGGGGACCAAATAAATTATCCTCTCCATCGTATAAGAGAGGAAATAAAACAAAATTAGGTTAACATATTGACAAAAAAAAAAATCGTTGAAATTTTCAAAGGGATTTTATTTTATTCTCTAATTTACTGAATTAATTTTGAAAATAAAAAAAAAAATGTCAGCAACTAATATTTTTACTTTCTCTTACCTATATATGTTAATATATATAGAGAGAATGTATTGGATTCATGTCAAAAATTCGATGTCGAGATTTTGATGGATATACACGTTTTGAGGTCCCCTGAATCCAAAAAAGTGGTTTTCGCGGGGGTGGCTGTCTGTGTGTATTCAATTTTAAGCATGAAGTTATTGAGCTAGGAGGTTGAAATTTTATATTTTAGTTTTGTACCCTCCTGGACCATGAAAATAAATAGCTTTTAAACAAAATCGGCCAAAGAGTACTAGTACTTTACTGATGTACTTTTTCAGTTTTTTTTCCGATTTTCTCAATATTCTCTCCAACGATTTTGATTAAAATTCAAAAATCAATTATTTTTTAGATGCTCTTTAAAATGCATATTCTCATTTTTCCATTGAAATCTTCTGAAAACCACTTTACTCTTGTACTTCATTGGTAACATAAGAGAAATGGTTGCTATGGTAACGAAATATAAATATTTTCCCATACTTATAAATTTTATATCTTGAATTCTAATATATCGGGGGTAACTAGATACGTGTCGACACAAAAATCTGGTATGACAAGCTCAGAGCACAACTTTATATTACCTAAAGTAATAGAAAGTTGTGTCCTGTGCGACCTGTCACACCAGATTTTTTTGTTTTTGTAATTGAGAATATTTAGCAAACAAATTTTCTTTTAAAAGATTTTAAGCCTCACTTCAACTTAATAAACTCTTATATAATAAATAAAACATAAGTTTTTAGTATGTAAGTACTTAAAAAAAAAAAAAGTTTTTTTAAATTCATTTTAACCATTCAAAGCCTATCGAAGAATGTTCTAAGCGATAAATCGTAAAAGTTTCAGGTGACTCTCTCTCTCTCTCTCTCTCTCTCTGTACACAGAATATAAAAAGATGTATAGAAGAAGAAGAAGTAAATAAAGAAAACTGATGAACAAAAATCTCTTAGAAAAAAAAAAAAAAAAAAAATTATGTACAAACCTCTCAGACTTCAAACCTGCTTTTTTCTTTAAATTAACGTTAAAATAAATGCCAGAGGATTCATTTTCTTTTTGTCTTTATATTGCGAATTTTTGGTTAATCGCAGGGCCATCGTGAATTTCGTTTATTAGTCACTTCAAGCCAACATTTCGGTCAGATTTGCCACCATCCTCAGACCAAATGCTATCCCAGTCAATGTTAAAATGATTTATAACTCGCATAGAATTTGGTCCCTATTAAATGGCAATAAATATTTTACACAATTGCGCTATAAGGAGTTTTATTGACATACTTCCTGAGGATGGTCGCAAATCTGACCGAAATATCGGTTTGAAATGACTAATAAACGAAATAAACTAGCTGCAATTTCCCTTTTCTTTATTCCTTACTTACCCTGGTAGGAACACACAATTGGGCCAAGCCTCGGACCAGGCTTGGACCAATCGTGCCGAGCATTGGGCGAGGCTTGGGGCAAGCCTTGTCTAACCATTGGGCGAGGCTTGGTCCAAGCCTTGGAATGATAACAATGTACCCAGCCTCGAGAATCAAAAAAACCAAGGTTGGCCCAAGCCTCGAGAATCAAAAAAACCAAGGTTGGCCCAAGCCTTGGAAAACAAAAAAATGGATGGTCGATCCAAGCCTCGAGGAAAAAAAAGTTGTTTCTCGAGAGATTTGAACTCGAGCTTTTTGGTTTTGTTTGTCATTTGTCAATGCCTTTACGTTCTCGTACACAGTTGTTATATTGATATGACTCTCTTTTAAGCTATTTGATTTGCCTTTTATTTTAGCTAAATAAACTTTATCAAACAATCACCAGATTTAAAATATATATTACTGTTTTTTTCAATTAATAGTACTTGATTTAATTTAATTTTTTTTTTTTTAATTACATGATGGGTCAATTAAGCATTGGGCCAAGCCTGGTCCGAGGCTTGGCCCAATGGTCACTACCCAAGGCTCGGTTTAATAATATATTACCATTGGGCCAAGCCTCGGTCCAGGCTTGGTCCATTCGTCTTCCCAAGGCTCGGTTTAATACTATTGGGCAAGCCTGGTCCGAGGCTTGATCCAAGGCTTGGCCCAATGGTATTATATTATTAAACCGAGCCTTGGGAAGACGATTGGACCAAGCCTGGACCGAGGCTTGGCCCAATGGTATTATATTATTAAACCGAGCCTTGGGTAGTGACCATTGGGCCAAGCCTCGGATCAGGCTTGGTCCAATCGTCTTCCCAAGGCTCGGTTTAATAATATAATAACATTGGGCCAAGCCTTGGATCAAGCCTCGGACCAGGCTTGGCCCAATAGTATTAAACCGAGCCTTGGGAAGACGAATGGACCAAGCCTCGGACCAGGCTTGGCCCAATGGTCACTACTCAAGGCTCGGCAAATGACAACTGGCCCAAGGTTCGGCCAATTGTCAGCATTGGCAATTCCTACCAGGGTTACAAGATCTACCCAGCTATTACAAAATATTTATTTCCTCTTAACTATTTTACGAATAATCTAACTTGCTTAAATTACGTTAGAATCATAAATTCCCTAATTGCCTGTTGTGTGCACTAGGGGCGTCCGATTATGGAAAAAATAATCGATTATACCTTTTTTCCTTCCCGTGAAAATCATTTTACCTTTTTTTTAGCAAAACGAAATTTTTTTCATTCTGTGAAAAACTTTTGATTTGATTTTGTATGTTGAGTATGATTGATGTGTATTATTTAAAAAAAAATAATAATAATTCTGATTATATGTATTGCTTGTAATATAGGTCCTGAAGATGGGTGACGTTTAGTCCCCGAAACGTTGATAGAGGAAAATTTAATAATTAAAGAAGTCTTGTTTTATTTCTTCTTAAATCTTTTTTTTTTTTTTTTTTTTTTTTTTTGATACGGGTTTTATCCGATCTTTTGAAACGCATTTTTCCCGAAAATAATCGATTTATTTTTCCCAATAATCAATTATGAAAAAAATTTGAAATAGGCCCTAATCGATTAATCGATTTTTTTAAAAATATTTGGCAAATAATCGATTAATCGATTATTTTGCGCAGCCCTAGTGTGGACTTTAATCTTTCTACTAAAACAATGTAGGTTCTATCTTCTTTGTACAAACTCCCATTCACATGTATAAAAATTAAATATCGAAAAAGTTCAATATTTGAGTATATTATTTTGCAAACGTTAACACATTTTTGATTTTTTTAAACACCCTCCAACTACCCTCTCGATATCGTGTGGCTTTTTTTCGTATTTTACTCAACTTTCCTCTACCTTCCGGCTGTTAAAAAACTTTTTTACCAACTTCTTTTTTTCTTAACTTGTTGAGATTAAAAAAGTTAAAATAGATTTTAATCCATTAATGCATTTCGCTTTCCTCGTTCATTTTTTTTCTCGAAGTCATCAATCATATAGACTATGGATATAATTACAGTTATTCATTATTGTTAATAATTATCTCTCTTGATGATGATTTCATTTATTTAATTGGATTCGAAAGAGCTAGAGAGAGAGAGTAATATATAGCTAGCTAGTTATTAAACCGTCTCTAACTGGCTAGTTAGAGTTCATTTATATAAATGCTATTAAAAATAGGTGTCAAGATTGTCATACATGCAGATTACTCGTAGCTCGATTAAACAGATGGAATATAATACAGCTCAACTCAACACATATCTGAGTTAGGAATTTCGAGGGTGATTTATTCTCTTTTGATGACAGGGGAAATAGGTGACTCAGATCGATACTTGAAAATGTTTTTATAAAAAATTCAAAATTTTTAGAAACTCGATTGAATTAATATCCTTTAATAGTTCCAGGCACGAGACCAGAGGCTAAACATTCAATCTAATAATTTCAACCAACTAGGAAAAAAAATCTGGTGTGACTGGCGCACAGAACACAACTTTCTCTTACCTTCGGTAATCGAAAGTTGTGTACTGTGCTTGCCACATCAGATTTTTTGTGTCGACATGTATTTAGTTTCCGAGAGTATGGTACATTCGATTTTCAAGATGTTAAATTTATATGTGAAAATATTTTCTCAAAACTCGATGTTTGGTCTTTGACACACCATTGCATAACAGGGTCCATTTGTGAATACATGGATTGTGACCTCTACTAAGACTGGTATTATTTCCTCTTTATGCCAGTCTCTTTATTCTGCCCTTCAGATCCTGCGATTATTTTTTCTTTCGGCAATAGCTGTGAAGAATTGACGAGATGTGATATGGAGGAAAGCAGCTAAAAAGGAAGCCTTTAATGAATAAACAAACTTCTCTAAACAAGACGTTTCGGCCAAATTTATTGAGCTTTCAGTTGTCTAAGAATCTTTTTGGCAATAGAGTTGTTAACTAAGTACTGACCATTCATCGAATTGCCTATGCGTTTTTTGTAATCCCGCATAAGCAATTTGATGGCAACTGAAGATAGCTCAATAAATTTGGCCGAAACGTCTTGTTTAGAGAAGTTTGTTTATTCATTAAAGGCTTCCTTTTTAGCTGCTTTCCTCCACATCACATTTTGTTTTCTTCCAGTACCGATCTCGTGTAGGACTGAGAGAAAAAGAAGAGTTTTTGTCGAAAAAGTGAAATAGAAGCCCTTCTCTTGTGGAGAAGCAGCAACCAAGATATGTATTCAGTGACATAATGCTCAATTAGCAAAAGGTCTTAAATAAAAAATGTCCCTTCTCGGCATACGGTCTCCATTTACTCCTGTTATTTAACCCACTTTGAATGGAAATAACTAAATAAATAAAACTATCTACAAAATGTGGTAACCACGAGCTGACCTAGCTGGGACTGACAGTATTTCTGTTCTTTGCATGTCAGTCTCTCTTCCCTTCTATATTTTCAACAGGCGTCAGACCGTGCGACGGGCCGGCTTGTTCTATTTCTTCCCGGTCGCAAAAACCCCGCCCTCTCCGCCGACCCCGAACTGGGGGAATAATCAGGCGAAAAAAGAAGAAGAAGATCTACAAAATGTGGTTATGCTTATCTATTCGACGGGATGGCCATCGTGTCATCATCCATAAAATATTGAATGGTCGTGGAGCCCTTACACTACACAAAAATATTGTACAACATTTCATTGTCGATTAAACCTTTCAAGAAGGAAGAATTAAAATTAATAGGAGAATTTTTAATTATAGACCACATTTTATTATTATTATTAATTAATTTTACTATTTTTTAATATATAAATACTCAGTATAACTTGTATAATACTGAGTATTTATATATTTTTAATAAATATTTAATACAAAAATGTGGTCTATAATTAAAAATTCTCCTAATAATAATATTTCAAACCACAAAAGCTTTAATAAACACAAGAATTAAAATATTGACGGGTCTGCAAAAATTTTCAACTTTTTTGAACGCTCCACAAAATATTGAATACCCCCTTTTTTGTGCAAAATTTCCCCTCGCATTTTCACACAAAGACATCTTCATAATTTTGCCAGAGTGAGTTAAGAAGAAAAAAATGAAGTTATCCATGTTTGTTAATTCATTTTTAAGCAAATTGAAATCATAATTATTTGACAGTCTAAAGACTGGCGAGGCTGAAACGTGATATAATTTTTCTAGTATCATTATTATTGAATTTCATAAATTTGATAAATTAGAATAAAACCTACAGAGACTGATAGTAGGCTATATAGAATGGCAAGGGAAGAAAGATCGCGTTGTTCATTTAATGCACGTCAGAGGAAGCAAAATGAAAGGAAAAGAGAGGGGGACGGGTCTGTCTGTGTGTATGTCCCTGCTACGTAGCATGAGCCAAATCCCTTCCTCAGGGCCTAAGGCAGGCAGGCAGCTCTCTCTTGCCTTCGACATCATCTTCTCTCTTCGGTTGTCTAGGAAACCCTCAAACTCAAAGCCCTTCTCTCTCTCTCTCTCTCTCTCTCTCATTTTCTTCCTTTCTCTTTGCAAGTCATCAATACTAACAATACAATAAAGTATAATATCATTAACAATTTAATTTTGATTTTTCTATGATACTGGATCTTTTTTTTAATTTTCTCCTTTTTGACATCGTTAGCAGAGAATTAAAAATAATTTCAAAAATATTAATATTAAGAGTTTTAGTGAAAGTTGAAATTGAAAATACCTTCATAAAGCTATGTGTAAAACTGGAGGGTATATTTTATTTATTTTTTGGGAAGAGGAACTCATAATTAAAGCCCGGATTTTTATGCAGCAAGAACACATAAATATGCCATATAATATGCAGTAAAAGTATTAAAATATGCAATATATATGAGACAAAAATATCAATTACATGGCTTCCAATTAAAGGTACACTGACCCATTAGCCGAGGGGATAAAGCAGTTAAGCTTATAATCCTGAGTTGAAGACAACTCGAGTTCAAATCCACCTCATGGCAATAAATTGTCCAACTCTATTTGAGATGCCTCCTCCTGAGGAAGGAAACGGGAACCCACCTCAGTATCATTCCCATGAAAATTACTCTTCAGAGTAACCACAACGTGTCAGGGCTGACACTAATGACTGAGAGAGAGAGAGAGAGAGAGAGATGTAAAATTAATCGTGTTTTATTTTTGGAAGGAAATAGTGTAAAAACCAAAATTAGTCTAAAGCATCGGTTCCAAACTTTTTTGATGTGCGGCCCACTTTTTCTGTAAAAAAAAAAAAAAACACGCTGAGGCCCACAGTATATAGAGTGTTTCACAAAGAACTTTACAACTTTGAAAATTCATAAAAATTTATACAGAGAACCTAGAGAGGTGATTGTAGTGTCAATTGTAGAGAAACACATCAAGTTTTGACTCACCTAGAACTAGCAGAAGTTGTCAAAGATCGCTGTCTTCACTGGCCCCGTGCTAGCTCTCTGTTTTGGTTTGAATTGTCAAAGTCATATTTTATTCAAAGAAGCTACAGAGCTGGTTTTAGGTTTAAAGAGAAACACATACTCTTTAGTTAGAGGTAAAAAAAAAAAAAAACTTGATATTTTTCTCTTTAAACAACACTAAACCCAGCTGTGAGGCTTCTTTGGATACATTTATATGACTGATATTTCCCAAATCACAGAACTAGCATGCTCGGGTGTGAAGACAGCCATCTGCCGCTAGTGCTCGTGATAGTGCAATTCGGCACTAACGAACTAGGTGAGTCAAAACGCGATGTGTTTCTTTACAAATTGATACTACAATCACCTCTCTAGGTTCTCTGTATAAATTTATAAGAATTTTCAAAGCTGTAAAGTCCTTTTAGAAACACCCTGTAGTCTATATGTTTATATATATTTTTTATCTTTCCTTAAACGTCCGCGGCCCTCAAGTGAGCCGCGACCCAGAGGTTGGGAACCGCTGGTCTAAAGAATATTTCAAAAATTAACCAAATTTTGTAAAATAAATACATTTTACAATTGAATAAAGGATTGAAGAAGAAAGCAGCCAGGCAGGGAGCCTCTGTTAAATTAAACTCCTTTTACGCAAAACGTTTCGGCCGATTTAATCATGCCATCTTCAATTGCATTGGAGTTTTTTTTAGTAAATAGAGTTGTCAACAGTCAGCTTATTAATTTTACAATAGCCTCTGTGTATAAATAACAATGTAAATAATTGTTAACAATGTAAATAATTGTTATTTATTTTTTTTTTTTAAACATTCACACTTTTTTCTCATTCACACTCACACTCACACACATATTCACACTTTTCGGCAACTGAGGCCATTTAAGACTTTAGACGATAACCGTTGTTATTAATATACCGTATATATATTGTGGGTTCAGGCATTTCTATTTAAGCCATTTGGTATCCAAATGGCTTAAATAAAATCATCGGACTGCCTGGGTCCGAACCCGCGACGTTTGGTATAGGAGGTAGGCACGCTACCTACTACGCCACACCCGGGAGCAATTGTTATTTATACACATAGGCTATTGTAAAATTAATAAGCTTATGAACAGACTGTTGACAACTCTACTAAAAAAAACTCCAGTGTAACTGAAGATGGCATGATTAAATCGGCCGAAACGTTTTGCGTAAAAGTAGTTTAATTTCATAGAGGCTCCCTGCCTGGCTGCTTTCCTCTTCAATCCTTTATTCAATTCTACACAAACACTTTCTACATTAAATTTTACAATGTATTTTTATTTGAAAATTGAATTTAGAATGATTAATTTTATTTTACCAGGTGTTTTTTTTATAACAAAAAAAAAAAAAAATTATAACATGTGCCATCAGGACAAAAGAGATTAGTTATTAATTAACATGTGTGTTTTTTTATGGCAATAAATGCAAAATAGCTTCTCAGCCCTCCATATAATTGCGGACATGCTCTTTATGTTTATAAATTCAGAATTTCACTAAAAATTTTAATATCAAAATATCTCCCACTTGACCTCAAGTTTTTTTTTTTTTTTTTTTAATTCTCCAACTCCCCCTGAAAAGTTATTTACACAACACACACAAAGGTACTTCTTCTGTTGTTGCTATTGTTGTTGTTGTTGTTGTATTATCTATAGGCCATCCTATTTGGCCATACCTACCTCCTGGCCTTTTTTTTCCTCTCGTCCAAGTCCCTTCCTTTCATTGGAAACACCCTATACTCCTTCTCTTTCTCTCTTATATATCCATTCACTCTGCTTTGCGTTCCGGCAGCCTCTCTCTTAAAGGGAGATGCAGCAGCAGCTTTTCAGCCCACCCACCAACACACACACACACACGGGACGATATTCCAAGGTATTACCTATAGACACACACACACATGGATAGGAGGGCCATCACCATTTAGATGCTTTCTCCCTTTCTTATTCAATGTCATCTCTCTTTTTTTTCTTCCTCTTAAAAAAAAAATCTTACAGAAAAAAAAAATTGTTAAATTAAAATTTACAATACTCTAAAAAAAATGTACAGTGAGCGCCACAATTAAGTCCCACTCTTCCGTTTTCTCCTGGTGATTATTTCATTATTTTTATAAAAGAAAATGAAAATCTTTTTTTGGAAATTTTCTATGTTTGAACTTGAAATAATCACATGTAGAAAACGCGTGGGTGGGACTTGATATTGTCCCTCACTGTACAATGAGCGCCGCAATTCACAAATGATAGCTAGAGCCTTAGGAAAATGGTATAGTACATGGTTTATGGTGAAATATTTTTAAATTTAAAAAGGTAAAATAAAATCATCTGTACCAGATTTTACGTTTTACCTTTTCGGTCATTAAAATTATTTCACTTAAGGCTCTAGCTCTCAGGTGGGGACTTGATTGTGGCGCTCACTGTACAAGCTACAAGTGAAGTTTATGTTTGACAAAGCAAGGTGTGTATCATTCCAAAGAAACAGAGGCACGCAAAAGTGCAGAACTATGCTCCTTTGCAGGCACAGTTTCTCTGTTCTGTAGCGTTGCCTGAGCCGGGCTTAATAGAAGCAAACAAACTGCAAATAACCGATCAATTCGTTGACGTCGGTCCGGGAGAGGGAGGTTAAATTTTTTTTGAATATAAAGCTAGACCTCTTAAAAATACTGTAGACCTATAAATAATTTATAAAATCACTTTTAAAGGTATATAATAATTTTCAAATGTATAGGCCTACATGCATTTTTTTTCTCTATTAGAAAACATTTCTTCCATCCAGCAGCTAAATAAATTTATTTAATTACACCACCTGAAAGAAGCAAAAAATGCGGGGGGGGGGGGAGGTTTCACAGTATAACAATCTCTTGTAACGTACTAGAAATCACAAAATCTTGTAAAAAAATATTTTTACATATTTACAAAGAGTGGACAAAATACATTCTCATTTACATCGGTGAGAAATAAGAAAAACAACCAGCAAGGCTCTTGAACGCCCGCTGAAAGTCATCCTTAAAATAAATTTTAAAATATATACTATATTTGTAAAGTCCAAATAGCCACAGCGATCGAAAGGACTATAAATTGAATAAATACACTCATAAAATATCCTGTGTATTCACAATTGAGACATTTATTAATAACCCTGCTACCCCCTAAAAAGAATTTTTCTGCCGTCAGTAGGACTGACCAAAATGTCTATCCAGCTAATATAATGTTAATAAATACGAAGAAGGCTTCAGTTTTTTCGATTTTCTCAAAATTAGCTCTAAAGATTTTGATTTATATTCATAAATCAACTATTTTTCATGTCCTTTAAAAAGTATATCAGTAAAATTTTTTAAGTAATTTTTTTTTTAAATTCGATTCAAAAGGGGATCCACCTTTGGAACTTTTTACATTTAAAAAAATATTTTTCAATTCTTATGAAATTTTGTATTTATTTAGGATTCTGTATAAAATATCCAAATATGAGATTAAAATTTTGAAAAATAACCATAATTTATTTCAAGCAATCAACATTTAAAATGCAATGATAGACAGGAAGAAAGGATGTCAGCCAAAAGTAGAGCCTCTATCGAATAAAAATCTCCTTACAGAAGACGTTTGGGGTTTAATTAAATAAATTCATCATCAGTTCCTAAGAGATTATTGGCAATCTCAAGGTGTACACCATTGAGATGCAGATAGAGTTATATATAATACGGCCATGTCTCAAATGTCTTCCAAGTGGAGATTTTTATTCGATAGAGGCTCTCCTTTTGGCTGACATCCTTTCTTCCTGTCTATCATTCTAATTGTTGAACAGCCACTTCACCAACATTTAAAATGGCCCTCGGGTTTTGGCGTAGCTAACCTCGTATACCAAAAGTCTCGGGTTCGGACCCCAGGCGTCCGATGATTTTATTTAAGCCATTTGGATACCAAATGGCTTAAATAAGAATGCCTGGACCCCAAATAAATGTATATTATTAAATAACGGTTATCGTAAAAGCTTAAATGGCCTAAGTTGACTAAAAATCTGGTGTGGCAGTACAATCGATTAAGAGAAAATTGCGTACTGTGCGTTAATCACACCAGATTTTTCATTGGTTTTGAATTTTCGAACTTTAGAAAAAAAAAGTTCACAGAATAAACGGTTGACTTGTTGACTACCATCACCGCCTTGAAATTTCATCTATTTTAAGGGTTGAAATCAACGGGTATTTTGTCAAAACGAAATAGTATTATTCCTCTAAGGTCACAACTTACAAGTTTTATTTAATTGCTGATATTACCAGTAAAACTTGTTTTGTTTTGTTTTGGTTTTTCTCCTAATGTTTATGTTTGTGCATGTTTTTACTTTTTTCCTGGTCTATGTATTTTAATTTGAGAAAATTTATTAATTCTTTCTCTATTTCCAAAGAGGTGCATGCACTAAACACTTCTGTTTTTTTTTTTAATTAGACCATTATTTAATTTAATTACAATTTGGTTTTGAAACTAGAAAATACCAACGCCTTTTGTTAGTTAGTTGGTTATATTAAATTCATTCCTTACAAGAGAGAATAAAATTCTCTGGAAATGAGCCAAAAAATAAATACATTCATTAAAATTCATTCTCTTCTTTTTTTTTTTTAACTTTGCTATGAATCTCCAAAGGGGGATGTTTAAGGATTGAATTAATTTAAAAAATAAAAAAGATTTTAAGGAGAATCCGGTGGGAATTAACCAACAAAAAGCGAGGTACCAAAACAATATTCAAAAAAAAAAAACTATGCTTTTGCTAACACCATTTTGCCGTACCGACACTTCCAGATTCTTAAGGTAGCCCTACGCCAAGGGCGGATAGAAGGGGGGGTAAAGGGGGTAATTACCCTCACCTCCCGAGATTTAAAAAAAATACTTTTTTTAATGTAAAATTTTAAATATTAATACTTAAAAATTTGATTTATATTTATATTCTGGCAAACAAGTACAGAATGCGCCTTTAAATTGCCGAAATTAAGAAAAAAATATTTGCTGTGCGACCAGTCACTCCAGATTATCCCCCTCCGAGCAATACCTCTGGATCCGCCACTGCCCTACGCGGTCAATCATTTTGATCAAAAGATTGAATCAAGCCACCAACCAGATTGACCGTCTAGAAACCTGTTTGACGCTTGAGCCAATCATTGAAGGTGATTGATAGAAAGTTTGAATGACTCAATCACTTGTCTCAATCGATTGATCAATCACCACATTAGTCAGACGTCGGGCAACCATGGAGTTTACCCCGCTCTCCAAAAAAAAAGATACAAAACGAAGACAAAATTGGAGAAAAAGCCGACAAAGTTCAGAACATGAGTTAGTAAGCCTCGTAATAGAATTGTAATTGAGTAAATGCGAATGAGGGAAGCGATTTCTTAATTTGTACCATTCCTTGGACCAACGTCGCGACGTTTCCGCTTTTTGTTTTTCCCTTTAATGGCAACCAACGTCAATGCAAGGAAGGCCAAATCCCTGTTGGACACAATTGTTCGAAGAGTCCTTCCGAGTCGAAAACTCAAATGTGACTGACGTTTTGTTCAAAAGATTGAAGTTTGATTGAGGCGCTTGTCAATCGATCGACTGAGCAAAACGTCTCAATGGCAAAACATTTTGTTCTATGTCGAATCATGCTCAATTGTGTTTTGCTCCCTCGGTATGCGTTGCTCCATAGAAAAGCAAAAAATAGTTTTAGGCACATTTAGTCAAAAACCTTTTGTCCAAGAGCGTTTTTGCTCAATTGGTGTGCGTTCAGCAAAATTTCGTTTCAAAATTCCAATCAGAAGCAAACTGACGGACAGACAAAGAGACAGACAGACGGACTCCTCGCTCTTATATATATTTTTTTTTTTTTTTTTTTTTTTTTTAGAGTAACAAATGCAGGGGCATAACTAGAGAGGAGGGGGTTTCAAACACAAAAAAAAAAAAAATGAATTCTGAATCGTTATCAGGAAATGGGTTAGACGCTGATCTCTTGTCTTCTCTTGTTCTAGAGGTTCGGGGTTTGCTTTCCCACCCAAACGACAAAAATTCATTTTAAATCAATTGAAATAAATCTAAAAGCCATCAGGCATTAAAAAAAACCGATTCAAAAAGATGAAATAAAAACTATCGCGAAAAGCTCACATTTCAAATAATAATTTGGTGAATTATTGTTGAGGAACGAAATATCAAATTCCGCTATTATTCCGAAAACAAAAAAATCAGCACTTTTTAAAATTAGAAAATTAATTCTAATTGTATTTATATGTTTTTAATTTGTTTTATTTTCTTTTTGTTGCAGGTGAGTGATGAGAATTCATGGCCGACCACTCATGATTTCATTATAACTACTAAACTGTAATGTACTCTAATTATTCTCCTATTTATTAAATTGGCACTTGAATTTGCTGCACTTAATTTATAAGGGAATACTTTTCTACAATATTAACCAATTACTCTGCTGTGGCTGGTGCAGAAATTTGTTTTTACTTGAAGTACCGAAGAGAGGCTCGATTTGTGGAATAGAAGAGGGGATTGAAAAATAATAATTTTTTGATTCACTCAATGAATTACATTTAGATAAGTCAGATAAAATATTTTAAATTGAGTCCAAATTTTCTTCTAATTGATGATTACTTTTTGTTTTTCTTCCAATCCTCCTTTTTGATGCATTTTGATAAATTGATCGATATGCATTTCAACTAATACACTTATTAAGTAGTATGACGCCCTCGGGCTTGGTGTAGGGGTTAGCGTGGACAGCGCTGCCTTATATACCAAGGGTCGCGGGTTCGGATCCGAAGCAGTCCGATGATTTTATATAAACCAAATGACTTAAATAATAAGGCCTGAATCCCGGTTCTATTCGGGTTGCCTAGCAGAAGGATACAATTCGAATACAGAGAGTTTTTTTTCGCTTTTTAGTTATTTTGTTAACGCACAGTTTTTGATATTCCGCTTGACAATATAACTTATTTATTTATTTTGTTCAAAGGCTTCGTGTTCTATGCTTGGAGGGACCAAACTTGAATAAAATTTCAACAAGCTTTTTTCGTTCTTGAGATATTTTGTTCACAGACAGACAGAAAGGACCCACTTAGCTGAACTCAAAACGTGTATTTTCATCAAATTTTTGCTAATATATCTCCGCTCTATATATAATATTATATATAGAGTGAGATATAGGTAAGAATCAAAAGAATAAACCTAAATTCATTTTAAAAATAGTTTAAATTAAAACAGAAGATAAAATTGGAAGAAATATTGAAAAAACATACATTTTACTTTTGTCGATTTAAAGAGAAGGGCGGAAGAAGAAGAAGAAAAAAAAACATCAGAAAGGAGGAGTGAAAATTGAAAATCGATTTTCGATTTGTAAAATCGGAATCCATTTATAGGCCTTATTTTATATTAGGGTGATTTCTCATGCCCTTTTTTAAATAAATATAAATTATATAAATTCATTTTGAGCTGGAAAGTTATTCTGGCAGCCTATCCATCCCAGAGGACTTTGTATCTTGTGCTCTCCATTTTTGGCATGATATATTCCATGAATTAACCAAGTTTGAAATCTTGAAACGCTATTTTTTTTTTACGATTAACGTTTCAAAGGAAGCTGAGGAAACCGTGGTTCGCGATAATAATTTTCCGCTCATTCTTAACGCTCCCTGCGATCCAATTCACTTCTAGTTTTCATACCTTCTTAGGCCCACTTAGGACTACAAATTTGCAAAATCCTAATCCGATGAATAGTTCCAGATATATAAGCAAAAAATCTCGACATCGAATTTTTGACATGAATCGAATATATTTCATATATAGGGTAAGAGAAAGTAAAAAAACACATCACACACAGACATCCGTAGTTCCTATAAGTACGCACTTTACATTTTTTTATTGCATTTCTTGGGTCGTTATGACCTGAAACGTTTAGATATATAAAAAAAAATGGGGGTTAGTTTTTTACTTTACTTATAGTATATTGGCGGATCTCCTGTTGAGAAGGTCGACATCCTTCATATATAATTAAACATCACATTTATTTTAAAATTATTCATATTCTTTAGTTTTTCAGCATCTGAGGCCAATTAACCTCAGTTCATATCAATTTAGCAAATTTTAATTAAATAAATTTTTGTTCTTCAAGACGGGAAGCGATACTTTGTCAAGGCTTGGTAAAATATGCGGTCATAACGCAAACAAAGATGTGAAAGTTATGCATACTTACAAGGGGAGGTCGCCACCTGTGAGTCACCGATTTTTTCAAACTCATAGGATTTGAAGATTAGTATCTGGACATCAATTTCCTAAAGCAGTACGATGCGCTTCTCAAGAACACTCAAGAAAATCGACTTTGAAGACTATCAAGATTTCCGAGCCGTATAAGTTTGAATAATTTTGTTTATATGTAAACAGTGTCTGGTAGCCGTGAGAGTAAGCGCAACAATCTAGTAAACAAGGAGTCGCTAGTTCGATGCTTGTTGGGGACATTTTTTTATTTCAACTCTCTATCCGTATATACAGTATCTCTCATATTAACATTTATAAAATTGAAATTAAATTAACAAAATATTTTAAATTTACATTTATAATATAATATTCGTATTTTCAGTGTGTAACGAGTGGTAAAAATAAAAGATTTCAATATAAAATTTATATTGAAAAAATATTTGTTAATTTAATTTCAATTTTATAAATTTTAATATGAGTGATACTGTATATACGGATGGTGAATTGAAAGAAAAAAAAAAATGTCCCCAACAAGCATCGAACTAGCGACTCCTTGTTTACCAGACTGTTGCGCTTACTCTCACGGCTACCAGACACTGTTTACATATAAACAAAATTATTCAAACTTATAGAGCTCGGAAATCTTGATAGTCTTCAAAGTCGATTTTCTTGAGTGTTCTTGAGAAGCGCATCGTACTGCTTTAGGAAATTGATGTCCAGATACTAATCTTCAAATCCTATGAGTTTGAAAAAATCGGTGACCCACAGGTGGCGACCTCCCTTGTTAGTCTATCATAAATTAATTTTTTTGAGAGCTTCTTTATCTATTCTTAATTATTTCAATTTGCAATTCATCACCTATGGAATTATCCGTATATATTAAAGTTTATTTTTTCTTTTCTTGAAGAAGGCGATTTGTATTCTATAATACTTATTTACAAGTAAAGTTAATAATCATAGATTATTATTATTTTTTTTTTTTATGAATTTGATTGTCGAAAATAAAAAAATTCCTCTTCCAATTGGAAGTGATTTCTCTCTCGATCCTCTTTCGAATTTCAGTTTATAAAATGAAGTTAATTGGATATAAATTTATATAAAAAGTTTTCTTCCATTTTTCAATGATTAGTTAAATCAACAGATTTTGAATTCGGTTTAGATTTTTTTTTTTTTTATTATCAAAATCCCTCTGTTTATATTCAAAAAAATCGGGTGTGACTGTTCGCACAGCAAACAATGTTCTCTTACCTTCGGTAATCAAAAGTTGTGTTCTGTGCTTGTCACACCAGATTTTTTTGTGTCCAGATATATTTAGTTTTCGCTGATATATTAGAATTCAAGAAGTAATATTTATAAGTATGGGAAAATCCCTTGGTGCTTGGTGTTGGGGTTAGAGTGCTAACCTCGTATACCAAAAGTCGCGAGTTCGGACCCCAGGCAGTCCGATGATTTTATTTAATTTTACATTCAATGAAGGAAACAGGATGTCACAGCGAACTCTTGCTGAAGGTGAGTGTATATATATATAAATTAAAAACACTGTTTTAATCTATCATATTTTATTTTCAGAGTATTGGTCAACCAATGTACATCAAGGTTTCAATCCTCAACTGATCATCATCAGGACCTGAAAAGTGAATGAATTACAATAATTCATTATCCATAATATACATTTGTGTTATGAACATTCGTCATCTGTTTTTAAATTAATTATTAATGAATATCCCGTCATTTATCAAAAATGTAGAATTATTTTTTGTTTAATATAAAGTGTTAAAAGATGTATAATGAGTATTTTTTTTAATTATCAGAGCTAAGGTATGTCTAATTTAATTTAAAAAATACTCATTATACATCTTTTAACACTTTATATTAAACAAAAAATAATTCTACATTTTTGATAAATGACGGGATATTCATTAATAATTAATTTAAAAACAGATGACGAATGTTCATAACACAAATGTATATTATAGATAATAAATTATTGAGATTCATTCACTTTTCAGGTCCTGATGATGATCAGATTGAAACCTTGATGTACATTGGTTGACCAATACTTTGAAAATAAAATATGATAGATTAAAACGGTCTCTGGTATGAATCGCCGAAAAAAACTCGCCGAAAAAATCTCGCAGAAAAAAACTCGCCGAAAGCAAAATTTCGCCGAAAAAAAAACTCGCCGAAAAAAACTCGCCGAAAATTTTCCCGCCGAAAAAAATACTCGCCGAAAAAAAACTCGCCGAAAATTTTCTCGCCGAAAGGAAAATCTCGCCGAAAGGAAAATCTCGCCGAAAAAAAACTCGCCGAAAGGAAAAACTCGCCGAAAAAAAACTGGCCGAAAATTTTCTCGCCGAAAAAAACTCGCCGAAAGGAAAAACTCGCCGAAAATTTTCTCGCCGAAAAAACTCGCCGAAAGGAAAAACTCGCCGAAAATTTTCTCGCCGAAAAAATCTCGCCGAAAAAAAAACTCGCCGAAAAAAAACTCCCCGAAAATATTTTTTTATTTTTTATTTTATAGTTTAATGTCTTTTTCAGCATCTAAGGCCATTTAGACCCCATCCCTATTTATTTCAAATGTTTGTTATCCAATTCAAGTGAAATAAATTTGTTTCGCTTGGGACAGGACACGAACCCGGGACCCCATGTGGTTATGAGAAGCTAAACTCTTCTCTCTGAGCCACGGGTCACGGGCCTAGCCGAAAATACACAGACAAAAATAATTTTTTTTTTTAAATAGAAACTTTTAGCAGCCGTAAAATAATAAAATTGGTTTTTATTTTTTTAAATTTAATTCTTTTTTGTTCAAAAGGAATTTTATTTAGTTGTGCGACAAATTTCGATGTTATAATTCCGAAGATCACATTGCATAGCTACGCCCATAGGCCGGGGGCAGGGGTGGATTAATGCAATTTTGTCGGGGGGGGGGGACGTTTTTTTTTTATATTTTTTTTATTTAAGGACTTTGTCGGCATCTAAGACCTCTTTCCTATTTATTTAAATTGATTGGTAACAAATTCAATTGAAATTAAAGCCCGGAAATCATTTCTTTAGATTACTAGTTTTTATAACTTTTTGAATTTCTTCTCGGGGGGGGGGGGGGATCGCTCCCACCGCCCCCCTTTAATCCGCCCCCTGACCGAGGGGGGGTTGATAGCCCCCTTCTGGCATCCTCTAGGAGGGGCCAGGGGGACGCAATATATCTACTTTTATTTCATCTTTTAAATTTAAATTTCGGCGAGTTTTTTTTTTCGGCGAGAAAATTTTCGGCGAGTTTTTCCTTTCGGCGAGAAAAATTTCGGCGACTTTTTTTTCGGCGAGTTTGTTTTCGGCGAGTTTTTCCTTTCAGCGAGTTTGTTTTCGGCGATAAAATTTTCGGCGAGTTTTTTTCGGCGAGTTTGTTTTCGGCGAGTTTTTGCTTTCGGCGAGTTTTTTTCGGCGAGAAAATTTTCGGCGAGTTTTTGCTTTCGGCGAGAAAAATTTCGGCGACTTTTTTTTCGGCGACTTTTTTTTCGGCGAGAAAATTTTCGGCGAGTTATACCGCCCCCGATTAAAACAGTGTTTTTAATTTATATATATATACACTCACCTTCAGCAAGAGTTCGCTGTGACATTCTGTTTCCTTCATTGAATGTAAAATAATGTCTACACAGCAAGAATCCTTAGATGTGTGATTTTATTTAAGCCATTTGGATACCAAATGACTTAAATAAGAATGCCTGGACCCACAATAGATATTATAAATAATAACGGTTATCGGCAATGTCTTAAATGGCCTGAGTTGCCGAAAAAACTGTGGCCCCTGGTCCTCCAGGAACCCAATATTATATTTGTACCCAATATTATATTTGATCAACTTTTCAAATTTCTATCTCCACTTTATTAACTTCTTTAATATTAAGCAAACGCACATTCAACCAAACCTTTGACTTAGTGCAGACCCAATAGTCTGGGGATCCCGGGTTCGAATCTGTCGGTTCGCCAGCAAGCCAATATATTACACAAAAACAAATTATTTTTTTGTTATCTATTTAAGGAGATATAAATTATATAGATAAAAAAAAAAAAAGATTTCCAAAGAAGAAAGTGTCACAAACGAAAAACTTTTTTAAGGGTCTTATTTATATGCAAACGTTTTATTTATTTTTTCAAAGTTGTTTTAAAAACTTTTACACATAAACATTTCGCTCTCTCTATTATCTAAAATTCTAAGAGAGCGAAAAAGAAATTCCATATTTTTGAAGATAATTATAACTTCATATAAAATGAATCCATCATTTGATAAAAGTTTTTCTGGGTTTATTATTTTTCTCTATTTACAATAAATTAAAAAAAAAAATCGCCTTATCGGCTGTCAAGGGAGAGTATAGAACGCAAGACAACGCTCGGAGGGTTATCGATATTAAGGCGCAACTGTTTTTTTAATTATTATTATTAAATGCTTTTATTTAACTTACTCTTTCAAGGTCACCAACTTTGAGTCTTTGTTAAGGACACTTCCCGATGAGCTAGAGGTGTGAAATTTGATATTTAAGGTTCATTTTTGATGACGCAAATTGTGAGTTTGGTTTTACCAAAATTTACCAAACTAATGTGGTACTTTATTTGAAACCCTTCGCGAATTAATGTAATTTCAAAAGACTTCCCGATGGGCTAGAGGTGTGAAATGTTATTTCTTAAGGGTCATTTTTGATGGCGCCACTATATGGTGGTTTTGATCAAAATAGACCAATCTAATGTGGTACTTTATTTGAAACCCTTCGCGAATTAGTGTAATTTCAAAAGACTTCCCGATGGGCTAGAAGTGTGAAATGTAATACTTAAGGGTCATTTTTGATGACGCCACTATATGGTGGTTTTGATCAAAATAGACCAAACTAATGTGGTACTTTATTTGAAACCCTTCGCGAATTAGTGTAATTTCAAAAGACTTCCCGATGGGCTAGAGGTTCGAAATGTAATACTTAAGGGTCATTTTTGATGACGCCACTATATGGTGGTTTTGATCAAAATAGACCAAACTAATGTGGTACTTTATTTGAAACCCTACGCGAATTAATGTAATTTCAAAAGACTTCCCGATGGGCTAGAGGTGTGAAATGTAATACTTAAGGGTCATTTTTGATGACGCCACTATATGGTGGTTTTGATCAAAATAGACCAAACTAATGTGGTACTTTATTTGAAACCCTACGCGAATTAATGTAATTTCAAAAGACTTCCCGATGGGCTAGAGGTGTGAAATGTAATACTTAAGGGTCATTTTTGATGACGCCACTATATGGTGGTTTTGATCAAAATAGACCAAATTAATGTGGTACTTTATTTGAAACCCTACGCGAATTAATGTAATTTCAAAAGACTTCCCGATGGGCTAGAGGTGTGAAATGTAATACTTAAGGGTCATTTTTTATGACAAAATAGGTCAAACTAATGTGGTACTTTATTTGAAGCCTCACGCAAATAAGGCCCTATTAACTAGTTTTGAAAGGCCAAACTAATGTTCTTTTTTTAAAGCTCTACGCTAATTAGACAATTTTAGAAAATTTCCCGATGTTATTTAAAAGCCTCTAATTTTGAAAGTTAATTTAAAAAAATCACACGAAAAAAAGACTAAAAAGCTTAAAATAAAAATAAAATAAAAAAAAAGATTTTTAAAAAAATGCTTTTATTTAAATTGAACTAAAAAGAGAGAAATAAGAGAGAAATAATTTAATTGTTCTTGTTAAAATTTTTTTAATATTTATGACTTAAAATAAAAGCGTGGGCGCGAGCCTCGGAATTACTTCGAAGCGCCCCACGCTTTTATTTTAAGTCATAAAATTAAAAAATTTTAACAAGAACAATTAAATTATTTCTCTCTTATTCTCTTTTTAGTTCAATTTAAATAAAAGCATTTTTTACAACGCTTTTATTAACTTGCTTTCCTGTTTTTCCGACAAATTTGCAAATCGAAATTTCGACCACTTCTACTTAAGCTAGAGCTTTGAAATTTTATACACGTATGTAACTCCCGTGACAATGCAATATTTGATGTGTCTCATCTTTGTAGGTGAATTAATTACAAAATGGCGGCCGATCAAAAAAAGTGGGGGTAAAATATTATAATCAAAATTTCTCCTATTTATAATTAAGTTAGAGTTTTGAGCATTGGCAGAGGTGTTAAATAGATTTTACTCTAAAAAATGTGCTATTCAAAATTATTAAAAATTCAAAAAATTCAAAATGGCGGCCAATTAATCACATTTCCATTGTTCGGTCCGACAAAGTTAGCGATTGAAATTACGACTAGTTCTACTTAACCTAGAGCTTTGAAATTTTATACACATATGTAACTCCCGTGACAATGCAATATTTGATGTGTCTCATCTTTGTAGGTGAATTAATTACAAAATGGCGGCCGATCAAAAAAAGTGGGGGTAAAACTTTATAATCAAAATTTCTCCTATTTATAATTAATTTAGAGTTTTGAGCATTGGCAGAGGTGTTAAATAGACTTTACTCTACAAAATGTGCTATTCAAAATAATTAAAAATTAATTAAATTGAGATTAGCGGCCAATTAATCACATTTCCATTGTTCGGTCCGACAAAGTTAGCGATTGAAATTACGACCAGTTCTACTTAACCTAGAGCTTTGAAATTTTATACACATATGTAACTCCCGTGACAATGCAATATTTGATATGTCTCATCTTTGTAGGTGAATTAATTACAAAATGGCGGCCGATCAAAAAAAGTGGGGGGGGAAGTTTTATAATCAAAATTTCTCCTATTTATAATTAATTTAGAGTTTCGAGCATTAGCAGAGGTGTTAAATAGCCTTTACTCTACAAAATGTGCTATTCAAAATAATTAAAAATTAATTAAATTGAGATTAGCGGCCAATTAGTCACATTTCCATTGTTCGGTCCGACAAAGTTAGCGATTGAAATTACGACCAGTTCTACTTAACCTAGAGCTTTGAAATTTTATACCCATATGTAACTCCCGTGACAATGCAATATTTGATATGTCTCATCTTTGTAAGTGAATTAATTACAAAATGGCGGCCGATCAAAAAAAGTGGGGGGAAGTTTTATAATCAAAATTTCTCCTATTTATAATTAATTTAGAGTTTCGAGCATTAGCAGAGGTGTTAAATAGCCTTTACTCTACAAAATGTGCTATTCAAAATAATTAAAAATTAATTAAATTGAGATTAGCGGCCAATTAATCACATTTCCATTGTTCGGTCCGACAAAGTTAGCGATTGAAATTACGACCAGTTCTACTTAACCTAGAGCTTTGAAATTTTATACTCATATGTAACTCCCGTGACAATGCAATATTTGATATGTCTCATCTTTGTAGGTGAATTAATTACAAAATGGCGGCCGATCAAAAAAAGTGGGGGAAGTTTTATAATCAAAATTTCTCCTATTTATAATTAATTTAGAATTTTGAGCATTAGCAGAGGTGTTAAATAGACTTTACTCTAAAAAATTTGCTATTCAAAATAATTAAAAATTAATTAAATTGAGATTAGCGGCCAATTAATCACATTTCCATTGTTCGGTCCGACAAAGTTAGCGATTGAAATTACGACCAGTTCTACATAATCTAGAGCTTTGAAATTTTATACACGTATGTAACTCCCGTGACAATGCAATATTTGATGTGTCTCATCTTTGTAGGTCAATTAATTTCCAAATGGCGGCCGATCAAAAAAAGTGGGGGTAAAATATTATAATCAAAATTTCTCCTATTTATAATTAATTTAGAGTTTTGAGCATTAGCAGAGGTGTTCAATAGACTTTACTCTACAAAATGTGTGTGGAGTTAGGAATTAAATTTAAATTAATAAGTGATATAAGTGGACTGTTGGTTTGGAAAAATAATTAAAAAAACAACCACATTACCGATTCCAATGTAAATGGAAATAAAAGATGAGATTTATAGAAAATGGTTTATTTTCTGCCTTCTTGAGGTGATTGAAATATATATACAAAATTTCGCTATTTCGCGATAAAAAAATACAATAAATAATTCAAACCCAGTGCTATTTACCACGGGAGGGGTGAGAATAAATAAAGGTGAATAATGAGGTGTGAACAGGATGAGAGAGAATGGCGTCGATCCGGAAGCAAAACAGAAATCAGGTTTTATTTGAGAAAGCAAGGGTCATCAAAGGTAGATTTTTGTCAGGGCGAACGTGGTAGTGGATCAGAACCGGGATCAGAAGCAATATTCAGGCAAGATTCGTTAAAGAGGAGAAATGGAAATGTAGAAAAAAAAGGCACTTGGTCTGACGCGTTTAGCAATACGGCATGAACGGCGACACGAAGTGAATAGGAAGACGCCTAAGCGAAGAGTGAGAATGGCCGCAGGCAGTCTCTCCGTGCGGTAGGAAGTCGGAAGGTCCCGTCATGCACTTCTTCGACTGCTCAAGTCAAATTGAGTCGCTCCGATGCCTCCACTTTACTTAGCGCGTAATTCAACATCCTCCCGAACCAAAAAAAAAAAAAAAAAAAAAAAAAGATGTTCCAGGAAGAATGGAACGGAACAGGTAAGAAAGGGATTGGAGAATATGTCATTCTCAGTAGGAACGTGGTGAGTGACTTGAGCTCACTCCCTGGCAAAGACGGTTCGAAGAAATGCAAGGACTTTACCTGCTGGTCACAAATAAGTGT
>JAKCPI010011812.1:0-24335 GCA_023213315.1 Euborellia annulipes | reverse complement strand
CGGCACACAGACACACACACATAGTCCGGAAATCAAGAGAGAGGAAAAAAACGGTTCATTCAGATCATATCGTATATCATGCTTAATATAAAGAATTGCTCCATAAATACACGTAAAGTGAATTTAAGGCTAAGCATTACTTGATTGACCCATTGAATTGTCACCGGCCATTTGTAGAGTATTATTTTCAAACAGGATTAGGTCTTTTTTATTTATAACTATCCTAATACGGTGGAAGGGGACTTTTTTTTGTATATGAAGCCAAAAGAAAACAGAAAATTTAATTTCTTATCTTCTCTTGATTATTAACATTAGCTGTGTTAGTAAAATTACTAATGAGACTCCATTTCTCTCTTTAGAAAGTGGTGGATTCATGTCGTAAATTCGATGTCAAAATTTTAATACAAATACACGTTTTGAGTCCAAAAAAGGGGGTCTGCCTTTGTTCAAAATAAAAGTATGAAAGAAATGAGCTATGAGGTGGAAATTTTATATTTGGGTTAGAAACACCCTCATGAGAAGTTAAAATTAGCTTTTAAAATAAAATCGTCCAAAGCATACTAATATTTTACTGATACACTTTTTCAGTTTTTTTTTATTTTCTCAATTTTTTTTTTACTTTTTATGTACAAAAATAAGCTTTAAAATAAAATCGGAATACTAATACTTTACTGATATACTTTTTCAGTTTTTTTTTTCCTTTTCACAAAATTTACTCTTTAACGTTTTTGATCGAAATTCCCTTTACTCTTGTACTTCATAGGAATGGCAGGGGAGATAGGTTAAGAAAATATCAATATTTCTAGCAGCGTCGCCCACCTTCTGCGGGCTTCGCGCCTAGCAGGGGCTTCGCCCCCTCTTCTTCTTAATTATGAAAAGAAAATTAATATTATTCCATTCCAATTCATTGCCTGCTTCCTGCTTGAGGATTTGTTTATATTCATGGAATATACAAATGAAAAGAATACATAAATATTTCTCTATACATTTCCTATGGGAGAAATCGTAACTTTAAGAATTAATAACTCAAAGAATTTATAGGAATATCGGGATGAAAATAATTTTCCTGTAATCCCGTGAAGGTCCTCTTTATGCATATAAAATTTCCTGTCAAAATTTCAAAGAGAAGTTGCCTAAATAGACTGTGACCGACCGACGGACGGACGGACTGACCGACAGACAGACAGACGGACATTATCGAATTATATATATAGATTATTACGAGTATTTCGGGGTTTAAGCAGCTATCACTATTCTCATCTCATTAGCACGTGGAGAACGCTAGCTTGTCTTAAACAAAATGAATAAATAGTTGTTATATGCAAAAAATACAAAATTAAATAAATAACTAATTTAAAATTTAACAATAATTATAGATAACATAAAATATAACAAAATAGTTGAATGATGGACAGATTAAATTATATACAATATAAATTAAAAAAAAAAAACGGTGTGACAAGCACAGAACAGGACTTTCAATTACCGAAAGATTTGATTCTTTATAAATACTGATAATTGCACATTTATTTGTTCAATCTAGATGACCAGCCAGTTTGTTTTCACCTGTCGTTGACAGATCGTGTAAAATAATTCCCAGGGTCAGATGAACAATAGGGAGGGGGGGGGCGGAGGAGACACCCCATTGCGGCCTCGAATGCACGGGCAGAACATTTAATTTCTCTCAGCTGATGTATTTGGATATACAGTTGCCTAAGTGCACACTGAAAAGATCCACCCCCGCCCCCGCGCCATTTCAATTAAACCGGATGCTAATGAGCGTTGGCTGGACTTCTTTTTACGGCCTTTGAATGGACATGCAAAAAAAAAATCCTATCAAATTTCAATGCGAGTGAAAAAGAAAGAAAAAAATTTTTTTTTTTTAATATTCCATGTTTTTTATACTCTGGTATAGATATTGTATTCTAATAAATTCATTATTCTCTCATCTATTGGTTTGTAGATGAAATATTCTCTCTCATTTGACAAGCAAATGAGCTGTCAGTATTAAAAGCGCGGTGAGGGAATGAATAGAAATTACTTCTAGAATTTAGAAAAAAAAACCCGTAAAGCTTTAGTCAAAAGTGTGTAAGGTGATTTTTTTTTTTTTAATAAAACAAACCCCTTTATGTTGTAAACAGATCGTTTTTGATTGAAAAAAAAAAAAAAACGCGTGCGTTATGATAAATCCCTCGACATAAAGGATCAGGATTGAAATATTATAATGGGAATTGAGAGTGGCTGGTTGGGTTTTGTACACAAACTTTAAAGGGCTTTTAGAAAAGTTGTTGATAAACTAGAGAAAACTTCACAATTCTTGGAAGTTGAAATAACGGCGGGGGGGGGGGAGGTTAAAATATATATATCCTGATCAAAAAAAAAAAACTCTAAATAACAAACTTCCTCTAATCTTTCAATTAATTAGTTTCTGTACAGTAAAAACAATTGATAAATTGACAAGAGGAAAGGAGATGTCGTAAGATTCAATAAGGGATATTAAAAACGAAAAGTTTGTAAACGCACCCTAGTCAAAAAGTGGCTCAAGTTATTTTTACTTTTGCTTACTTATAGCAGGTATATATATAAAAAGAGAAAGCATGTCAAAAAATTGTATGTCGAGATTTTGTTAGGTCCCATGAGTCCAAAAAAAAGTGGGTCTCGCAAAATGATCGTAAAGAAATATGGAAATGAGCTACTAGGGTTGAAATTTTATATTTAACTTAGGCACGAAAATAAGCTTTTAAACAAAATCGGTCAAAGAGTAGCCTACTAGTACTTTACTGATGTACTTTTTCAGTTTTTTTTTTATTTTCTCAAAATTCGTTTCAACTATTTTGATTAAAATTCATAAAACAATTATTTTTTTACTTTCTCTTACCTATGTATATATGTAATATATATATAGAGAGAAAGTATTGGATTCATGTCAAAAATTCGATGTCGAGATTTTGGATGGATCTTCACGTTTTGAGGTCCCCTGAATCCAAAAAAGTGGTTTTCGCGACATGGTCTGTCTGTGTGTGTGTGTGTGTGTGTGTGGGTGGGTGTGTGTGTGTGTGTGTTCAATTTTAAGCATGAAGGAATTGAGCTAGGAGGTTGAAATTTTATATTTAAGTTAAACAGCCCCCGGGACCGGAAAAATAAGCTTTTAATCAAAATCGGCCAAAGAGTACTAGTACTTTACTGATGTACTTTTTCAGTTTTTTTCGATTTTCTCAAAATTCGCTCTAACGATTTTGATTAAAATTCAAAAATCAATTATTTTTTAGATGCTCTTTCAAATGTATATTCTCGTTTTGCCCCTCAAAATTGTTTGAAGCACACTTTACTCTTGTGCTTCATAGGGAAGATAGGAGAAATGGTTGCCATGGTAACAAAATATAAATATTTTCCCATACTTATAAATTTTACATCTGAATTCAAATATTCCCTACTGCCGGGAACTAAATCTATGTCGACACAAAAAATCTGGTGTGACAAGCACAGTACACAACTTTCGATTACCGAAGGTAAGAGAAAGTTGTGTGCTGTGCGCCAGTCACACCAGATTTTTAAAATGTATATTCTCATTTTGTCCTTGAAATTGTTTGATGTACACTTTACTCGTGTACTTCATAGAAAAGAAGCCATAGTAACAAACTATAAATATTTTTCATATTTATAAATTTTACATTAATGTAGGACTTAATGTCTTAATATATGTAGAACCAAAATCTGGTGTGACAAGCACAGAACACATCTTTCTCTATCTTCGGTAATTTATAGTTGTGTGAATGCTTGTCACAATAGATTTTTTGTCGACATATCGCTCATTTCCTGCAAGAGTGTCATAACTCAAAATTTATATTTTTTTCATGAGATCAAAAAAACAAAATAAAATAAAATAAAATAAAATTTTATATAGAAATTTAATAGAAATATATTCAGGATGTAAGCAAATTGGGTCATTTTATTAAGTTAAGTTAGAAAATGACTAAAGTATTAACAGGTTGTTCTTACTTTCTTATTATATAGAGATTCGAATTAAATTTAGTAGCAATAATAATTAATTCTTTATTTTCGAAAATATCATTGGTACACCTTACATAAAGCTTCTTTTTAACTGAAATGTTACAATTGTGAAAGAAGTTTTAAGAAAATTTGCGATTCAAAAAACTCAGATATTTTGCGGCGAGTATGTAAAGCTCAGATATGCCACTCAGCCAGATATTAGAGCATTTTTTTTGTTATCCTCGCAGTACTAATATCTCAATAAGGGCAATTTTTGAATTATGACGATATTGCAGCAAATGAGCGATATATTTACTTCCCTATAGTATGTTATATTAAATATAGAATTTTAACCTCCTAGCTCATTTCGTTCTTGAGATATTTTGTTCTCAATTGGACAGATAGAAAGACCATTTTGCCGGACCCACATTTTTTGGACTCAGATGACCTCTCGACATCGAATTTTTGACATGAGTCCAAATACTTTCTCTTTATATTTGTAACAGGAATGAAAGTTAGAAGCCTTTATATTTGTATTTAAGCCTATAAGTAAAATAAAGTCAAAAAAGACGCATCCGTCCTCAAATTCTTTATTATCACCTAATTGTGAACCCACCCTCAAATTACGTTATCCAATCTCTACTTGAACATCATTAAAAAATTGAAATTTATTGTAAGTTTATCTTCAACATTAAAATTTATTAATAAAAATGTAAAATATATATTTTTAATGCGCCCATAGAATGATGGACCATCTGTTTTTTTTATTATTATTATAATTATATCATTTTATGTCTAGTAATTTGAAAGAAACGAAGGGTTGGAGTTCTTTTTGTTTGCTTTTTCTTTCAACATCTTAGAATTCATTTAATTAAAATATTTTAATTAAATTTGATTAATGACGTCATCACTTTTATTATTTAAAATAATCTCATTCATTCAGCCAGTATTGATATTCAAATTATTTTCTTAAATAGGCTATAAAAAAAAATAGAGTTATAAAATTGAAAAGATTTTTAAAGAATAAAAGCATTCTTTTGAGAAATGATAGGTCTATTTCTAGTTAGAGCCCTCATCAAAAATTTCTGAGGTGGTTCAAAAAAAAAAAAAAAAGGGGGCGATTTGTCAGAAGTTCTTTTGTTGTTGTTGAAAACTGCCCATGGGTCACTTCTCGCTTCATGGTGAGTGTTAGTCAAATGATTAGTAGTTGTCTCCAAGGCGTGACGCCGAATAACTGAACTGCCCTCATCATCTGTCTGTCCGTCTTTTTTTGTCCGTCTTTAAGAATACCGAACATTTTTTTCTTTTCTTTTCAAATAGAAAAAAAAAAATTCTACCATTTAATGTTTCTTAAATATCCTTTAAATTTTGTTTTGTTTACTGGAAGGTAACGTATATTCTTATTAAACGCCTGAGAATTCGATAAACGCATTACTTTCTCTCTATATAGTAACATTTATAAGAGAAGGTGAAAAATCTGGTGTGAATGGCAGCATAGCACACTACTTTCTCTCAACTTTGCTAATTGAAATTGTTGTGTTCTGTGCTTGTCACACCAGAATTTTTGTATTGACATATATTTAGTCTCTGCCGATATATTAGAATTCAATTTATAAAGATGAGAATCAATATTATTTATATAATAGCGGAGTGTCCGTCTGTCCGTCTGTCATGCTCTGTTTGACTAACTTCCCGTTGGGATTTTGAAACTCTCTCTAAATCTTATGGAGGACGTTATGGAGAGTACAGAAAAAATACTCCGACTCCGAAATTCTTATAACTTTTTGAGTTATTAATTTTCAAAGTTACGATTTCGCCCATAGAAAATGTATAGAGAAATATTTATGTATTTTTTGTATTTATGTATTCTATGAGCTCCAGCAAGTACTGGATTACTCGGGATCCGAAATTCTTATAACTTTTTGAGTTATTAATTCCTAAAGTTACTATTTCTCCCATAGGAAATGTATAGGGAAATATTTATGTATTTTTTGTATTTATGTATTTTATGCATGTAAACAAATCCTCCGGCAGGCGCTGGATTGAGACCGGAACCCCGTCTAAGGCAATTTTAACAAAAATCGAAGCAAATTTTGAGAAAAACAAAAAAAAAACTATGTAAGTAAAGTGTTAGTACAATTTTGTCGATTTTATTTAAAAGCTAGTGGTGTACTTGAGATATTTTGTTCACAGACATACATAAACAGAGTCCATTTGGCGGGATCCAGTTTGTTGGACTCAAATATCAAAATCTCGAATCCAATACTCTTCTCTAAAGAAAGTAAAAAAATAAATATAGGCCTATATATAAATATTTTTAAGTTAAATTAGAAAAAAAAATTCTGAAAACAACTTGGCTCTAAGATTAGTTTACTGGTAACTCAAATGTTAATTTCTAGAAGGCAAGCATAATTGTCCGCTTTGTAATCGAATGAAAGGGTTATTTAAGTTGAGTGGTTTCAGTAATCAAACACGAATAAAAAGATAATCAAATCCGTTTATTATTCAAAAAGCACATTTTATCATGGCATCATCATATTTAAAAGCCATCTATTAATTTACCTGGTGTTTATACTATTTATTAGAATAATCATCATCTTGTGGTTGATATCGTACAATTAAACCCATCCCATACTGAAGAACTGAACTATTATTTATCCCCTCCCTCATCAAGAACGAGGCTCAAATTGAGGATGATCTCAGGTGGAATAGTTGCTTGTTAAGTTGTTTCACGGCTATATTTCATGGTCTTGTATCTGACAGCTGGCTAATGTCCATCACCAGCCACCCACCATCAATTTCAAATTATCTTTTTTTTTTTGTTTTTATAATACTTCAAATTATCCTTTTTACAAGCGATTATTTCGTAGTAGTAGCTTTATAAACCTCCAAAAGCATCTTCCTCGTTAAGAAATCAACTTTTTTTTTTACTTTCTCTTTCCTATATACATAGAAAGAGAGAGTAATGGATTCATGTCAAAAATTTGATGTCGAAATTTTGATGACAATACATGGTCCGCTGAGTCCATAAAAGTGGGTCCTCTCTGTTTGGGACCAGAATAAAGTATGTAGGAAATGAGTTATGGGTCTGAAATCACTAGCGGTCCCAGAGGGGCCCGCCCCCCCCCCCCATTGAACCGACAAAAATTCAAAAGTTTTATTTAATATTTTAAAATTAAACCAAAAATTATGAATTTGACAGAATGGATAGCTAAAAATAGGATTTTTAGTGCCTAATATTCAAAAAATTTTCCAAACCCCCTATACCTCCGGAAGTCGTCTGTCCGGATCTGGCCTTAATAAATCATGGTAACCCTAGGTATGATTATTATTATCAGTAATTTTTTTACAATTGATCAATTTTTGACTTGCTCATGTTTACTTGTAAGTTAACGGTATATATACTGTATATTTAGCTCAAATATTTCTCTATACTGTTTAGGGGTTCCTTTAAAAAGGTGGCTATTAAGACTTTTTGAAGATGGCTACTAAGCGAGAGTGACGTATCATTTTGGTATTATTCAAATTAGACAATACAATTGTTGCCCTTTCTATTCTATATCCTTCTGAAATAATTTTCGGACAATTTTTTTTTTTATTTCATTTAAGTTCTTTTTCGGCATCGAATGCCATTTATTTCAATTGGTAGACGATCTAATTGAAATAAATTGTCGTATGAGATGGGATGCGAACCCGCGGTACAAATGGCCAGCACGCTACCCATTACACCAAGGCCCGAGGGCCTCTTTGGTCAATGACGAGCCAAATATGTTGTGACACGAGTCTTCAAAATTGTACCGTTTTGTTTTAGCATATTTTAAAATTTATAAACGAATACAGTACTTTATCAATATTAATTTGAATCCGGAACTAAATAAATATCACCCTTATTACTCATTACTCTTCTGGTGTGCGCCACTGCCTCTTCACCTTCCCTACATAAAGTTTGGGCCATTGGCTACCTATCCAGGTGAAATAAATAGTGACGGGGGTCTAAATGGCTTCCGCAAAAAAAGCTTAAATGAAATAAAGAAAAAAAAAAAAATTGGGCCCCCCTTTGACCAAATCCTGGGACCGCCACTGGCTGAAATTTTATATTTAATTTAGATATATCAACTAATTGAAGTCTTTTAATATTTAAAATAAACAGCTGATAAATGCAATGTTGCCAGATATCTATATTACGTGAAAAACTGCTCAAGTCAAAAGTCATTCATTTATTATTTTTGGTAATTAAATTATTAACTTAATACATTTATAAACTATCGGTCACGACCATAGGCGCCGAAACTGGGGAGGGGGGGGGGGCAAGGGTACATTGCCCCCCCTGGCATCCTACAGGGGGGGGGCAGAGGGGGGGCAAAATTTCTTCTTTTATTTCATTTATTTTTAAAAATGATACATTTTTACTTTTGAAAAATAAAATCTTCTAAATTAAAAAAAATTAAAAGAGTAAGAAATTCATTTTTTTCAAAATTTTTTCCAAAAAATTTTTGATAAAATCACTACCAAATTTTTTAAAATTTTAATTTTATTAAAATTATAATTTTATTTAAATTTTTTAAAGTTTTATAGTAGATTTGTTTTTGTTTTATACTATTTAAACATATTAAATTATTTTAATTTTCTAAAAAAATTTTTTGCCCCCCCTGATTCAAATTCGTATCGGCGCCCCTGGTCACGACTAAATTATAATAATGAATTTATTATTTATTTTATTCAAATTTTTCATTTTATTAAAAAAAAAATTTTAGATTCTATTATGACTTACGAGGTACTATCCGAACAACCTTAATTGGTAGAAAAAAAAAACAAATTTCAAATCTCTCACATAAACACATTTAGTGTAGTTCAATTTGGCAGTCTTCAAAACATAGACATCGCTAACTTATTATGATGACTTATACTCCGTGTCAAAAGTATTATTCACTTTTTCAAAAACAAATTAGAAGTTAATTATTTTAAAAAAAAAAACGTATTTATTTCATTGCTATAAATTTTTCCCTGGCATATTAATTATTTATTAAAGTTAAATTATCCATAAACATTTATTTACTCATGTGAACTATTGATTTATGTAATTTTAACGAGTAATGTATAATTAAGCATAATAATAACGATGAAATATGATAATAAGTACGGGTTGAATAATTTATATTTTATTTAATATCCAATAATTGAGTTCTAACGAATCCAAGCCCTCAAAAAAAAAAAAAAACATAATTAAGGTTCTATTTAAAATATTTATTTATTTTTCTCTCTCCCATTTGCATTTTTTAAAATAAATCCTCAAGCTGTAATGTTTTCTGTCAAAATTGTTATGGATTTCAATTATACAAAGAGCATGACTTATGGACGGGGGGAATTTTTTCGTCTTCGTCTACACTTAAGAAGAACTACTTCTCAGAAAATAAGATTTATTTATTATTTGAGGAACAATAGTGACAGGAAACATAAACAAAAGATTAGATGTTTGAGATTTGGCATGACACAGACAAGTTGAAGGGGGGGCATTTCTTCTGTTCGGAAACATGTTCATTCCAATGATGAGGTCCTTCGTTAAGAGTCACGATTATGGTATACACCGATAGATTGCAAAAAAAAAAATCGTCTGGAAAAACTATTTCCCTTAAATGAGCAAAAAAAAAAAAAAAAAAATAAAGATAAGAGATAATAAGTCTACTGAAATGAATGAAACCAATCAGAGATAAAATCTCTCTAAAATTGTTAATTAATTGTAAATTGAAAAAAAATCTGGTGTTGCTGACAGGAAAAATTTAGACTATATAGGAAAAATATGATTGTAGAGTATTTTTAGTTTTTTTTTTACCTATATATTTATGTTAATATATATAGAGAGAGGAAGTATTGGAATCATGTCAAAAATTCAATGTCGAATTTTGATGTTTGAGGTCTCCTGAGTCCAAAAAAGAGTCTCCCGCAAAATAGTCTGTCTGTGAACAAAATATCTCAAGAACGAAAAGAGCTATGAGATAGAAATTTTATATTTAAGTTAGGCAACACACTAAAACATGAAAATAAGCTTTTGAACAAAATTTCCCAAAAAGTACTAGTACTTTACTGATGCACTTTTTCAGTTTTTTTCGATTTTCTCACAATTTGCTTAAATGATTTTGACTAAAATTCATAAATCAACTTAAGGAGAAGGAACACTATCTCGATACCGAAACACTGGGGTGAAAAATTTAAGGGTTCCTTCTCTTATAGCGAGGTCAGGTGTCTGAACTGAACCCTTTGGAGCAGCTCAATAATTTATTTTTATATTCACTTCCATACCCCCCCTTCCCTTTCCTTCCCTTTTTATATATGTAATATGTAATGTAAATGGCCTCATCAGTTTCCGAAATAAGGAAAACTGCTTCAAAGGGCCTTTGTACCTCCAAATAAACAAAATATTTGTGAAATGGAAGAAAAAAATAAATAAATAAATTATGTATAAATATTTCAAATGTATTTTGGAGGACATAAATAAATATTATTACTATAATTATTTTTTAGATGCTCTTTAAAATGTATATTCTCATTTTGCCATTGAAATTGATTGAAACACACTTTACTCTTGTACAGTGGAAGCCACAAGTGCCTGATCTGCTCGAGAATAGCTTAGTCAAATAAACCGTTATTTTTAAAATAAATAAATATTCTTTTTTTTTTTTTAAAGCTACTTTTAAGATAACACTCCTGAAAGCTAAGCATTTTGGTTGTCTAAGTTCAAAGCTCCATTTTCGAACAGATCAGGCATTTTGGCGCCCACTGTACTTCAGGAGAAAAATAACAAAATCTGTTTTACATCTTTTTTTTTTAAATATTGTCAGAAACTAAATAAAAATCTGGTTTGACAACAATAGACACCAGATTTTTAAACATTATTTTATAAGCCTCCATATGACGTATAATTTTTTATTTACTTTGAGAACTTTCTAATCGAAATTGTCACCCGATTTTTTTTTTTTTTTTTTTTTATTAAAACCCACCAAAAGCTTTATTGAATTATTAAATTCGCCGGGGATATGATAAATGTGTGTTTGGAAAAACTATGAATGAGTCAGAGATGCTCCCTGGGGACCACCTAGCCAATCACACGGGATGTTTTCACTGGGAATTACTATGTTTGCCGCCCTCCCGCGGACACCCCATCTATCGAACACATACATAGAGAGACGACGACGACGATCCCTTATTTTCATTACGTTGATCCATCTTAATTCAGTTTATCACATCTGGGTCCCGGAGGAGGCATGCAACCCTCTCAAGTCCTCTGTCCCCAAGGGACCCAGCGCCCTTTCGCCACTGCAACAACATGCACTACATTCAAAATACACTTCAGATGAAGAGAAGGATTTTTACATATCCATTGACCTTAGGAAGATTTAAACATACTAGCCGCAGCACCCGCCTTCAGAGCTTCGCCTCCCTGCACCCTAATCCAGTGTCTGATTGAGAATTTACATTTAGAATACATAAATGCAAAGAATACATAAATATTTCCTCATACATTTCTTATAGGAGAAATCGTAACTTCAGAAATTAATAACTCAAAAAGTTATAGGAATTTCGGGATGAAAATAATTTTCCTGTAATCCCGAGAAGGTCCTCTTTAAGCATATAAAATTTGGTTTCGAAATTACGGTAAGTTGCCCAAATAGAGCTAATTTTCTAATATATTAAGCAAAGCCAAGCAGTGATGAAAATCGGGATAGGTGGCACTTAACAAACAAGACTGTTGAATGCCATCGATATGGTGTAGCGGGCTAGGGTTTGATATGTGTGTCTGTGTATTTAAAAGCCCCTCCGGTAAATAAAATGTATTTAATTTATAAAAAGCCGAAATATTATTCACTTTCTATTTGAATTCGAGTATGAAATAATTTTCACAACATGGGGGGGGGGGAGTGAGCAAAGTGTGTGTGGGAAAGGGGATTCTACTGCTTGTTGTTAGGGCTTCTGAAGGGCAGGCAGAGAGACCCCCGAGGCCCACAATGATTATTATAATTGAATCAGTTGGTCGCGTGGCCCTCAGTCTAATTAAGATGTCTCTTTTATGCCACGTGCAAGCCAAGTGGTCCATTGGCCCCCCCATCTCTTTGTTAATTATATTGTGAACATATATAATAATATTTGCTAGCGAATTTCCTTTTTGTAAACATAATAAAAGAATAAAATTGGTTATTTACAAAAAATAAATATTGAAATTGCTAATTGAAGAAAAATTTTCTATTTTGAATAAATATTAAATTTTCTATTATAAAAATTAATTGTATTTCAATCAGGGAAGTTATTTACATGACGGCTTAAGGGTGAATGAAAATTTTTTAGACCCGCTCTCTCTTTAATCTATCTGCTTACTATGAAAATAAATTATTACTGTAACTAGCCCTGGACACCCCTCCAGCCTGCGGCGGACCCTCGCTTTTTCTTAATCAATTTTTTCAGTCAACTCGTTTCAGGCTTATAAAAAGACATCACCCCCTCAGGGGGGTGCCTAACTTAAATATAAAATTTCAACCTCATAGCTCATTTATACCTGTATTCATAGTTGTTCCTAGAGGAAGAAGGAATCCTTATATCTTTAGTAAAAGAATTTGATTTTCGGTTTAACTGTAGTTTATTTGTAAAAATTACAACGTTTCGGCCACTCTGTGGCCTTCTTCAGGTACAATTCACCTAAGATTACAAAGGTTGTTACATCTGTGACAATCTCAATTGAACTGGTTGAGAAAACAAGATGGCTGCCGCTTCTCGACCTGCACGCCATCTACACTTGAGCGATCGCAGCGCCCCTACATACAATTTGACACGAAATTCAAATGTATTTTTTAAAAAAATATATTAGTATACACTCTCTAAACTGTACAAATTATTATTGACAAATTGTTTACAAATTATTATTGACAAATTGTTTACATATTATATTGTCAATAATAATTTGTACAGTTTAGAGAGTGTATACTAATATACTTTTTTCGAAAAAAAATGTATTTTTCATGTAAAATTTTAAAAATTAACACTTAAAAATTTGATTTATATTTATATTCTGCCAAACAAGTACAGAATGCACCTTTAAATTACCGAAATTAAGAAAAAATAGTGTGCTGTGCGACGAGTCACACCAAATTACCCCCCCCCCGAGAAACACCTCTGGATTCGCCCTTGCATAATGATTCCTTGTTCCTCAAGTAATGACTTTGAATACTGGTTCGTGAGATATTTTGTTCACAGACAGACACACACATACAGACAGACAGACCATGTTGCGCGAAAACCACTTTTTTGGTTTCAGGGGACCTCAAAACGTGTATATCCATCAAAATCTCGACATCGAATTTTTGACATGAATCCAATACTTTCTCTCTCTATTTATTAACATATACATATAGGTAAGAGAAAGTAAAAATTGATCCAATCTAAAGAAATAAGTGAGCAATTAATTTCAAAATCAATTCATGAATTGGACACAGGAAAACAAAAAAAAACGTCCATTTTTCTATTTTTATTTGAAAATTTTAGTTTTATTATCTATAGAGAACATGGAACAAGCATTTCAAAAAAACAAAGCAAATGTTCAATGATTATAACGATTCTTTGTCCTTGAGAAATTCGGCACAGGATGATAGTTATTGTTTGTTCTCAAAGGACCGGAGCAGAGGAGACACATATGCCTGACTAAGGGCCTTCTCCCCCCCCTCGTCTTCTTTGTCAACAAGGGTCCACGGGCTTTTTAAAGTTTTCTCAAAAGCCATTGACAGAGAACACAGCAATATATTATATAAATTGGATTAACCGGAACAAAAATAACAACGTCACGAAGCATAAGAAAGGTTAACTTATACAAAAAATATCTGGTGTGACTGATCGCACAGTTTGACACACCAGATTTTTCGTGTCGATATATATATATTTAGTATCCGACAGTACGGTTGAAAAAATTAAAAATATTTGTATTTTATTGTAATTTCTCTCTTATGAAGTACAAGAGTAAAATGTGCTTCAAGCAATTTCAAGGACAAAATGAGAATATGCATTTTAAAAAGAATAAACAAAATAATTGATTTTTGAATTTTAATCAAAATCGTTAAAGCAAATTTTGAGTAAATTGAAAAAAACTGAAAAAGTACATTAGTAAAGTACTAGGACCCTCCCCAAGGGCTGTGATTTTTATAAAATTTAGTATTACTCTTAAATAAAATATTTCAAAATATATCTACGAGTATATATTTATCTAAGTGTCAATCTTATTAAATTATCATTTGACATCAATATAAACAGAAATTTTAATAACATTAGTAATGTATAATGTGATCATTCACGATACAAATAATGATTCTAATAACAAATAAATGATTAATGATTAAAAAAATATGGTGTGGCAAGCACAGCACCCATCTCTCTCTTTTGTTTTGTTCTGTGCTTCTTACAACAGATTTTATTTTGGAAATTCATTAGATTTATTTATCTTAAAAATCGGAAAAAAAAAACTGAAAAACTGCAAAGAATACATAACAAATATTTCCTCATACATATTTTCCTTTTGGAGAAATCGTAACTTTAAAACAAAAAGTTACAGAAATTTCCAGATGAAAATAATTTTCCTGTAATCCTATACAATTTGTTACGAAATTACTGAAAATTGCATTAAAAAAATGGTAAAAGACAGATGGACATTGGCAAATTATATAATAATATCAATCAACGCCAAATAGTGCTGAAAATTGGGATCGGTGGCCCAAGACTGTTCAACGTATTTTATTTAAAAGGCCAATTTTATATATTCTATCAAAAGTTAATGTTTCTAAATAATACAGAAAGGAATTTTTTTTTCTATACTCAAGACTATTGTACTATCTTCAACATATTCTTCAACTTAATTATAACTTTTTATTTTAAAAAGCCCATCAGTTATTGATCACTCTATTTTATTTTTCTCTTGTTTAACTAAAAATAGTTGCACTGCAATTTGAAAGGATTTCCATGTTGTACTCAAACTGCATTCCCACCCCACCCCCGAAAAGTTTCTCATTCTTTTTTTTCTAAAAACCCAAAGTGCTTGTCTTGCTTTTTAGAGGTCGGCATTACTTTGAACAGGTATAAAGGGGTTGATCGGCTTACAAAATGATACATTTCATTTTAAGGGGTTACTTACTTCAAGATTTTTTATCCATTTATATCCCGCTTTTGATTCTTTTGTTTCAAAAGTTTTATATTGCAAATGGTATAAAAGCATGAATATTTCTATAGATGAAAAGACCCGTTCAATCCATATTAACATCACTACAATACGTCATACTAAACAGGGCAAATAATAAAAAGCTTTAATTGTATCCATTTGAAATTTATTATAATTGAGAGTATTTCCATGTTATAAACTTGGAAATATAAAAGTACAGGTGGGGGTGGGGTCTTAATCTCCCCTCCCCTTTTTTGGTTATTTTATTAGCTAGAGTCATCCAGTTTGTCACGACCGAAAAACTCTATACAAAAAGAATGCTTAAAAAATTACCTTTCATTTCTCTATACAATTGTGTATATTATAATAAAAACATTTATATACAGGGTGCCACATAACTTTTGTGGCGGACCCTCGCCTTTTCTTAATTAAAAAAAAATTTACATTGCTATATTCCAATCCAGTGCCTGCTTGAGGATTTGAAATAGATAAATGCAAAGAATACATAAATATTTCTCTATACATTTACTATGGGAAAAAACGTAACTTAGGAATTAATAACTCAAAAAGTTTCGGGAGGAAAATAATTTTCCTGTTATCCCTAGAAGGTCCTCTTTAAGCATATAAAATTTGGTTTTTAAATTCAATCGGGAAGTTGGCCAAATAAAGAGTGACAGATAGACGGACATTAGCGTTTTATATATATAGATATGTTTATGATGACGGCACTAATGCTCTCAAATTGGTTCTAATCAGGGCAGAAACATCAGCAGTGAAGGAAAAATACTATTACCTGCTCTCTTTTTTTTTCTCATTCTACCTTCAATCCTATAAATCTTCAAATCTAAATATACTTAAAAAAAATATTATAGTTATGGCATGCCCTGTGCTATACAAAATAGTTTTTTGTGTAAAAGATTAAATATTCTAGTTCTCATCAACGATAATGTATTTATTATAGGGCTAGTATCAAAAAAAAAATATTTTTTTTTCACAATAAGATGTTTATTTAAAATAGAGAAATCTTACAGATGTGTATGAACTTTTATATATAAAAAAAAAAAATGGTTTAAGAAACAAAAATATAAACATAAAATACATTTGCTTAAAGATTTATCAAAAAGGTTATTCGCCTTCAAGTCGTTAGTTTTCTAATCTTAAAAGAATTCATTTAAATATATTTGAAATTTTATTGATAGTCTTTTTTTTTTTCAATAAAAAGCTTTATCAAAATTTTAAGTTTTTATTTAAGATGTTCCCGTGGGAAAGAAAATATATCTCTAGGAAAGGAGGGGCGTTTACTAATTATATATAACTTATTCGCTAATGTCCTGCTCTAACCCCGCAATTTCAAAACCAAATTTTATATGCTTAAAGAGGACCTTCCAGGGATTACAGGAAAATTATTTTCATCCCGAAATTCCTATAACTTTTTGAGTTATTAATTGCGGAAGTTACGATTTCTCCCATAAAAAATGAATGAAAATTTCTATATTCTTTGAAATATAAGTGAATAATAATGAAAAGGTCTTCTCATATAAAAATATTTGTATCTTATCTACATAATTTCCTAATATTCTTCTGTTTGTCACGTTTCATTTGAACAACATCCCTTTGGCCGGCGGGCCTGGCAAGAAGAAAGAACAACAGCCACCAAGATCAATGTTGTTAAGCAACGCCAAGTGGTACTGAAAATCGGGATAGGTGGCCCCCGAAAAACAAGACCATTGAACGCCCGCCGGAAGCCATCGATACTGTATAATATAAATAATAAATAAATTTATAAGAGTCAAATGGCCTCTGCAGCCAAAATGACTTTTTATAAAAAAAAAAAAAAAAAACTTCCTTTTGGAATTTCGAAACCAAATTTTATATGCTTCAGGAGGACGTTCTAGAGACTACAGGAAAATTATTTTCGTCCCGAAATTCCTATAACTTTTTGAGTTATTAATTCCTCAAGTTAAGAGATTTCTCCCATAAAAAAAATGGATGAAAATTTCTATATTCTTTGCAATATTAGTGAATATTAATGAAAAGGTATTCTCATATAAAAATATTTGTATCTTTTTATCTATATAATTCGCTAATGTCCTTCTGTCTGTATGTCACGCTCTATTTGGAACCCTTCTCTTTGGAATTTCGAAACCAAATTTTATATGCCTCTCAGGGATTACTGGAAAACTATTTTCGCCTCGAAATTCCTATAACTTTTTAAGATATTAATTCCTTAATTTACGATTTTTCCTATAGGAAATGTATGAAGTTCTATATTTAATAATATATTAAGGTGAATTTAAACAAAATTTTATTAAAATACATTTATGGCAACATTCAGTAATCATAGTCTGAGGTCTGCCTAACGCAGGCTAGTAATAAATAAATACCTTAAATGAATTTTTGCCTTTTGCAAGCTTCAAAGAAAGAGCCAACCAGTCAGTCATTCATCGTTCAGTGATCCGCTAAAACACACCGCTAATTAATCCCAATCACTGAACAGCTGGATGATTTATTGGAATGAAATTCACCTTGAAAGTGTGTATGTGTGTTTGTTGGAAAGGCTCTAAGCCTTCTGACACATACAGTACGTATTATATCCTCGTAATTAATTATTAAACTTGTTAGTCATTTGATTTGTTATCATTTTGTTAAAGAAATGTTTGAAGAAAATAATAATATTCAAATACAAGAATAAATTTTCATTTTTAGCCCCTAAATTCCAAAAATTGCAATAATAATTTTCTGAAGTTGCGAGAAAGTAAAAAAAAATCTGGTGTTTCTGATCGCACAGCACACAACTTTCTCAACAGGCAAATAAATTGAATTGAATTGAATTGTCACACCAGATTTTTTGTGTCGTCATATATTCGTACAGTACGATACAGAAGAATTAAAAATATAAAATTTATAACTGTTAAACAAAGGAAAATATATTGTATATTTTTTGTTATTATATCTTTTCTGAAGTACACATGGGCGTAACTAGAGAATCTGGCTGGGGGGGGGCCATGGGACCAGCCATCCTCGCTGGGGGGGGGGGGGGGGCATGAGACCAGATAACCTCGGTGGGCGAGTCATTTCACGTCAAATCGATACAGTTTTTAACTTCACCATCTCAGATTTATATGAAATTTGGGTCATAGTTAGAGTCAATAGAGACTAAGAAAAAGCGCCAATTTCAACTTGATATCTCAACTCGTTTAAGAAATATGGCGTGTTAAAGTTGTCAAAAATGGCAAAAAATCGACCTAACCTATTTAAATTGCTATAAAATCTTTTAGAGATGAGATAGAGAGATGAATGAGGTGTCATTTTACAGCTTTTTAGATGCCCTTTCCAATGATATACAACACACCTGGGGTGGTAATAAAAAAAAAAATTTTAAATTTCAAAATCAAAAATTTAAATTAATTTTTCTCAAAAAGTACCCCTTCGAAAATTTTGAAAAAATCCTAAAATGGTCCTTGCTTAAAGGTTAAAAGATAATATAAGCCTCATCGAGGGATCATGATGGGATCATAGAAAAATTAATTAAAACAACCCTTGCGTTAGTTTTTTGTCATAATTGGGAAACATTATACAGGCTAACAGTGATTTTGGTACCGGGACTAGTTTGAGCTATTGCGTCGTCCTTTTTCCAAAAATGCCGTCAGTTTTGCTCGATTATCTCTAGTTTTAGAGATATAGAGAATATAACGTTTTAATTGAAATTCTGCTCTAAAGCGGCTCTTATTTTGACTTTTTTCTAGATTTTTTTATGGTCTTTCCTCTTAAAGATATACAGGTAACTAAGATACATAGAAAATCTAGAGATTCTGCCCAATCAGAAGTGATTTAGTGGTGCAAAACACGGCTAAAAGTTGAAAAAAAATTCAATTTTTCCTGTTTTTCTTAACTTTGGACAACCCTAAAATTTTTTTAACATCCCTGAATGCAAAAAACATATATGTACGATATTCTGTAACTCTTGAGCTTTCCAGAAATCATTCATTTGTGCAAATCGGTTAATTATTAAAGAAATTATAAACTTGTTATTTCAGCGCTATCACTACACCCAAGAATTCTTCTAAGCAAAACAACATCTTAATCATAAAATTTCCTTATCTTTGACTTATAGATTAACTATTTTGTTTATAATTTCGTTAATAATTAACCGATTTGCACGAATGAATGATGGCTGGAAAAATTGAATTTTTTTCAACTTTTAGCCGTGTTTTGCACCACTAAATCACTTCTGATTGGGCAGAATCTCTAGATTTTCTATGTATCTTAGCTCATTGGCGTAGCCAGAAATTTTTAATGGAGGGGGGGGGGAATCAAGAAATTTTTTTCAAAAATTCAAGATTATTTTAGGGTATTTATAAATCATTTTGGTTTGTTTTTTAGCTAGAGTAAATTATTATATTTTACTTTCTCTTACCCTATGTGAAATATAATTTGTATTAAATATCTAGTCATGGCTTGGGTCCCCATGGGAGGGGGGGGGGGGGTTGAACCCCCAAAACCCCCCCTGGCTACGCCTATGTCTTAGCTACCTGTATATCTTTAAGAGAAAACACCATAAAAAAATCTAGAAAACTCAAAATAAGAGCCGCTTTACAGCAGAATTTCAATTAAAACGTTATATTCTCTTTATCTCTAAAACTAGAGATATTCGAGCAAAACTGACGGCATTTTTGGAAAAAGGACGACGCATATAGCGACGAGAATAGCTCAAACTAGTCCCGGTACCAAAATCACTGTTAGCCTGTATAATGTTTCCCAATTATGACAAAAAACTAACGCAAGGGTTGTTTTAATTAATTTTTCTATGATCCCATCATGATCCCTCGATGAGGCTTATATTATCTTTTAACCTTTAAGCAAGGACCATTTTAGAATTTTTTCAAAATTTTCGAAGGGGTACTTTTTGAGAAAAATTAATTTAAATTTTTGATTTTGAAATTTAAAATTTTTTTTTTTATTACCACCCCATGTGTGTTGTATATCATTGGAAAGGGCATCTAAAAAGCTGTAAAATGACACCTCATTCATCTCTCTATCTCATCTCTAAGAGATTTTAGAGCAATTTAAATAGATGTGGTTAGGTCGATTTTTTGCCATTTTTGACAACTTTAACACGCCATATTTCTTAAACGAGTTGAGATATCAAGTTGAAATTGGGGCTTTTTCTTAGTCTCTATTGACTCTTACTATGACCCAAATTTCATATAAATCTGAGATGGTGAGGTTAAAAAATGTATCGTTTTGACGTGGAAAGAATGACTCGGGCCTGGAAAGCCCTATATTTTCTCAATATTTCTTGGGGCAAAGAGCTTTCTGGGGGGGGGCCACGAGCCTTCTGGGGGGGGGCCAGGCCCCCCCCCGGGACCCCCTAGTTACGCCCATGGAAGTACATGAGCAGAGAGCGGATTTACTTGTTATTGCATTTTTGGTTTGTTATTGCATGAAAGCCCAGTTTTATTGAACGAATTCAGTTCTGTTCTACAGTATATACACTGTATATATATTTTTTTTTTAATTACGATTAATTTTAATTACAATATATTAAAATAAAGGATCAGTTGACAAACATAAAAAAAATTTAAATATTTTAAACAAATACTTTGTATTCTGATTAATATTAATTTCTTAAGCATATTATTTAATACTTCTTTCTTTTTTTTACTTTTTGGCATTTCAATCGTTTAGATAGGGTTACCCCTAATTTATATAGGCCAGATCCCGACAGACGACCTTTTTTTTAATAAATTTTCCCTGCTTGACTCAAATTAGTCCATTTTTTTTACTAAATCCATTTCATTCGAACTTTTAGTAAATTGACCTCACTTTTGGCCAGGTTATCAGTTCATATTAGTAAAATCCGGATATTTCTCAGATCCGACGTCTGGTAACCCTAATTCTAGATTGTTAAATTTATTTACTCTCATTTATGAAACTACCCTTTTTGTTTAAAGTTCCCATTCCGTCTCATACAAGAAATGGCAACCAATCAAATGAAATAAAGTCATGTCTATATGACCTCTGATGCCGAAAAAAGCTTTAAAAAAAATAAAAAAATTTAAAAAAAAACCTCCATCCTTTCCATTTATATTTAAAATGCCTAAAATTGCTCATCGTAAAAGTGTAAATTTAAGGATATGGATCACTCCTAGAGATTTTACTACTAATGGCAAATCTTTGCATGAAGATCGGAACCAAAATTAAGATTTATAAATGGAACTGTTAATTATTGTAAACTAGCTGCGGTAGGGTTGCCTTCGGCAACCCTACCCCGCTAGCCCTAGCGGGCGGCGTCTCGGGATATGACTAAGAGTTGTCCAGATAAATGTATTTTAATTAATTATGAAGAAGAGTTTATTTTTTATTTTAAATATTTGATTAATATATTTTTTTTTGAAGCGATTTAGAACCTGTTTTCCAATGCTTTCCTATGGAAGATTTGTGAACCCCCTAAAAGGGGGGTTCCCTACCCTAATTTGATATAAGGATAGCCTAAAATCACCCCCCGGAAAATTCTGTACCCATTAAAAAAACTCCATGAAAATCGGTCCAGAAGTTTCGGAATCTATGCGTTACAAACAGACAGACAGATCGAGATATGACTAAGAGTTGTCCAAATAAATATTTTTTATGAGCAGGGGGGTGATTGAACTTTCTGAGGTCTAAAATACCATTTTTCAATTATTTACACCCTAAGAAAGCGTCATTTTAAATTTTATTAAAATCTAGTGAAAAATAAAAAAATAATTTTAGTGGGGGGGGGGAGCGCAGAGCGGAAAAATCTTTTCAAATGTCGAATTGTTAGGGGAGGAAGAGTTTTTATTTTTCATTTTAAAGATTTGATAAATATATTTTTCGTAAAGCGAGTTAGATCCTGTTTTGGGGTATTTGATAACTCCCAAAAGGGGGGTTCCTACCCCTAATTCGATATAATGATAGCCTAAAACTACCCCCGGAAAATTCCCTACCCATTAAAAAAAACTCTATGAAAATCGGCCCAGTAGTTTCGGAGTCTTTTTTTTTTTTTTTTTTTTTTTTATTCTGCCCGTCTAGCCAACTGCCATTGGGCTAAAAATTTTTACAAAATATACATATATCAAAATAATATAAACAATACAATATTAATACAATAATAAAAATAAGCCTTAAAACTACTATGGTAAGAAAGAACAATTCAAAGAAACATTATAAAATAATATGATAAGAAAACACAATTCAAAAAAAACATTCTAAAATAATATCATAAGAAAATAGTTTCGGAGTCTATGGGTTACAAACAGACAGACAGAATTTGTCTTTGGTAAAATAGCAAAAGTATTAAAATAAAATATAGCTATAGGTAGGGATGAAACGATACCACTGAGGTATCGATACTTTTACTCGATACCGGTATCGGTCGCAAAGTATCGAGTACCTACTCGGTATCGATTGAAAAGTATCGATACTTACTCGTATCGGTCAATTTTTTCGTACAATTAAAGATAAGCAAAAACTGTAGCAAGTGCTGATTCGCAGGGACTTTGAACCAGAAGATTAAATAAAAATCTTTTATTTAATTTCTATTTGCTGACGTTTCGGTCGCCAATCAAGACCTTCATCATTGGGGACCTCCGAGTTGCAAGTATATCATAATATTTTTGTACATATCCGAAACGTCGGCAAATAGAAATTAAATAAAAAATTTTTTATTTAATCTCCTGGCTGCAAAGTCCCTGCGAATATTTTTAAAATTCTACAGGCATAAAACATCAAGTTCTTGAAAAAAAAAAAAAAAAAAAACTACGACTAAGAAAAAATTCAGTTTTAGAGGTACTACTCAAAAATAATAATTTTTCAAGGCGTTTCCCTGTTGAACACTCCAATAATAAAAATTAAAATACAGCGGTACAAACCATTCCACTTATTTCTATTGTAAACAAGAACAAATGGTAGTAAATGTTCTTCAGGCCTAACTAATCGTAGACCGAGTATCGATACGAGTATTTTTGACCGATACTTACTTGGTACTCGATTCCAAAGTATCGATTCCAAAAGTACTTGGTATCGAAAGAAAAGTATCGAGTATGTACTTGTATTTACTCGTATCGTTTCATCCCTAGCTATAGGTAATTAAAATCAAAAATTGAATAATTAAATCTCACAATTATTATTTTATAATTCGTCATATATATTAAATTTCAACTTTCTTATTTTTTGTCATTTATATGGATAGAGATTACAATAAATCCTTCATCTCAGAATTGATTTAATTAGATAAATTCTTACATTTTTTAAGTCATTTTATTAATAAAATTATTAATTTTGATTATTAATTTTTTGAATTTGCACGAAATGAAGATTTTTACTGCATGAAAGAATAGTTTTTAATGCATGAAACAGATTTTTATTGCACGAAATTCCGCTCTCTGTACATGAGTAAAGTGTGCTTCTAAAGATTTCAATGGCAAAATGAGAAAATACATTTTAAAGAGAATTTAAAAAATAATTGATTTATGATTTTTATTCAAAATCCTTGCCAGCAATTTGAGAAAATCGAAAAAACTAAAAAAAGTACATAAGTAAAGTACTAGTACTCTTTAGCTGATTTTGTTAAAAAATTTATTTTCAAGCCCCAATGGGGTGCTTAACTTAAATATAAAATTTCATGCTTTAAATTGAATACAAACAGACAGACCATTTTTTGAACTCAAAACGTGTATTTCCATCATAAATCTCGACATCGACTTATTGACATGAATCCAATACAATTTTTTTCATGTTAAATTGACATCATATTTATTTATATTCAGAAATTTCTTGAAAAATATCTAATTTCAAAGTTAGATGCCTTCTGACTAATCGAACGCGGTTGACAGTTGCCGCAACATTTCTGACACATTAAAGCAACCCATTAAAAATATTCTTAGACGAATTCGTCTATTAATTAATGTTTTTCTTTCCTTTGCTCTCTCCCAAGTCCCCTTTTTTTTCATTCACCCATTATCTCATTTGATGGTGATGAAACGGCCAAGCCCCTTAATATCTGTAATGCATTGTTCAAAAAAAACAAAACAAAATTGAATTGATTGCTTTGTAATATTTTTTATATTACAAGAGAATAGAATATTTAAAAAATTTGCGCGTGAAGGAAAAAAATTAAGTTGTCAAGAGGTTTTTTTTT
>JAKCPI010011811.1:0-42202 GCA_023213315.1 Euborellia annulipes | reverse complement strand
AACCATTTCTCATACCGGTTTCTTTCTTAAGTGAAGTACAAGAGTAAAGTGTGCTTCAAACAATTTTGAGAGCGAATCGAGAATATACATTTAAATATTATTATTATGTATTCTTTCATATACATTTTAAAGAGCATCTAAAAAATAATTGATTTTTGAATTCTTTAATCAAAAATCGTTGGAGCAAATTTTGAGAAAATCAAAAAAAAAAAAAAAAAAAAAAAAAAAAAAAAAAAAAAAAAAAAAAAACTGAAAAAGTACATCATTAAAGTACTAGTACATTTTGGTCGTTTGTTCAAAAGCTTCAGGTTACGTCTCAGTGGGGGTACCCAACTTAAATATAAAATTTCAATCTCCTAGCTCTTTTCGTTCACCACTTTTTTGGAATCAGGAGAGCCTCAAAACGTGTATACCATCAAAATCTCGACATCGAATTTTCTCAATATATTAACATACATATAGAGCTAAGAGTAATTAAAATCATCCGTAAAGAGTTGACACCTGACAAGGGCCAAAGGGTAGCACACCGATGCCTCAGAAATATATATCTATGACTAGTCAAGTTCGAATCGAGGTATTTATTGAATATTAATATCCTCTTCAAACATTGCATATAGATATCGAAAATTATTATTATTATTTTTTTTTTTTTTTTTAAACATTCGCACTTTTTTCTCATTCACACTCACATTTACACACACATTCATACAGTCTTTCTCGGCAACTTAGGCCATATAAGACTTTGACGATAACCGTTGCAGAGAATAGCATCTATTGTGGGGTCAGGCATTTCTATTTGAAGCCATCTGATAATCCAAATGGCTTAAATAAAATCATCGAACTGCCTGGGTCCGAACCTGCGACGTTTAGTATATGAGGTTAGCACGCTAACCTTCTACGCCAAACCCGTGGGGCCGAAAATTATTTAACTGAATAGATATTATAAGAAAGAAGTTGAGAAATTAAAAACCCTATGCCAAGTCTTTTTTTTTTAATTACAATTTGTCTCGAAGTATTTATATTCCACAAGAACATATATTAGGTTCAACATGACTGCTTTGAAACAATTACTTATCAAGACAACGTTTATTGTGTAAGGCAGTAGGAAGAGGAGGATAAAGGATAAAGCTGCTCACACGATTTATGTCCTGAGAAAAATTTATTATAATATATATTATATTAGAAATATAACAAAACAAAAAAAAAAAAAAACTAATAAAACTAAGTGCACATAAATAAAATGCGCTATCTAAGGAAAAAAAAAACAAACAGCGTAGATTCGTCAATTTTGAAGGAGAAAAAAAAATTGTGCCATTCGATTCGACTTCATTTCTGTAGTTTTATAATTATAATGATTTTGTTTTTACTTTTTCTTACCTAATTATGTTAATAATATAGCGAGAAGGTATTGGGTAAAAATTCGATGTCAAGACTTTGATGGAAATACACGTTGATTAAAAAAAAAAAAAAAAAAAAAAATCCCAATGCTGCATGTGACCACTGGTCATTATAGATATCCTTCTGGAACGCAACAACAAAAATTGACTAGTACTTTGTACTAGTGATGTACAGACGGCGCTACAAGTGCCTGAAAGTTGAGCCTTGAGCTTAGGCAACTAAAATGCTTAGCCGTCAGAATTGTTGTCTTAAAATTAGCTTCTCCCTTTCGGTTGCATAAAAAAAAAAAAAAGATTTATATATTTATTTTAAAAATAATGGTTTTGTTGAGTAAATCTAAGACTTTACTCTGGAACACATCAGGCACTTGTGGCGATTTTTTTTTCACGATTTTTTTTTTTCAAAATTCACCCTAACGCACTGTTTGGTCGATTTTGTTGAAAAGGGGGTTCAAGAGGGTACCTAATTTAAATATAAAAAATTTTAACCTCGTAACTCATTTCCTGCATACTGTACTTTATTTTGATCCCAGATATTGATTGATATTTGGAGTAATTTGGAGTGACTAGTCGCACAGCACACAACTTCTTACTTTCGGTAATGTAAAGTTGCATTCTGTATTTGTTTACCAGAATATACTGTATATACAAATCAAATTTTTAAGTATTAATTTTTAAAATTTTATATTTTAAATAAAATTTAATTTCCAAGAAAAACTATTTTTCTCAAATCTCGGAGGGGGGATATTATTCACTTTACCCCCCCCCCCCCCCCCCGCCATATTTTGCTTAATTAATCACAGCCACTTTCACACCCGAGAAAATTCAAAAATAAAGTTTTTATTCTATAGGCCTACTAGCTGTACAGCCCTTTTGGTTCATTTTTCTATGGTCCAAACAAACACACTACTCAAACTTATAATGAAAAAAATAATAATTAATAGAAACGTCATTTAGGTGGAAACATGTATTTTTTTAATTTTGTATTTTTTTGAAAAACAAAAAAAAAAAAAACCATTTTTTTTCATTCACACACACAAACACACAGTCTTCGGATAATAAGGAATAATTCCCAAAGAAGAATGCAGCCAAAATTTATTTCATTCGATTTTAATAAAAAATACTAATCACTTGCTGACGTTTCGGTATTGTTTAAAAACATAAAGACAAAATCACAGGTATGATCAATTAATTCAATAAGTCTTTTCAAATGATTTGTAAAACAAAACATCTTATGATTCTATTATATTTTTTCCATGTCTGTAGCTCCGATGATGGTTCAAACCCGAACCGAAACGTCAGCAAGTGATTAGTATTTTTTATTAAAATCGAATGAAATAAATTTTGGCTGCATTCTTCTTTGGGAATTATTCCTTATTATCCTGAATACAATACTACAGCTATAATCAAATATTCAATTACTACAAACACACAGTCTTTTCGGCAACTTAGGCCTTTCAAGACTTTACGATACCCGTTATTTGTAAATATATCTATAGGGGGTCCAGGCATTCTTATTTAAACCATTTGATGTCCAAATGGCTTAAACAAAACCATCGGACTGCCTGGGATCCGAACCCTCGACCCTTGATATACAAGGCAAGCGCGCTACCATCTACACCAAGCCCGAGGACAGGATCATGGGGAGTAGACATTTATACGAATTAACAAACAATATTTCCATCTAATCAAAAGAAAAAAAAAATTGCAAAAACCATACTAACAATATATTTGATGATAAGATTAAGACATGTGTGTTTGGGTTGTTGCTTACATCCACTTCACTATTCTGTTACGACACAAATTGATTAAATACAAAGAGTACTTAACTTATTTCCCACCTGAGTAGAGACGGGGTAAGCATTGCAAAATAAGGGTAAAAGATTTTTCATCAAACATTTTTGGCGTTTGAGTCTATTCGGTTGGCAATAACTCGATTGAAGAGATGTGAAGGACCAAAATGACGTGGTATTGTTTGAGAAAAGGACTCAAATGGAAGGGTGCGGTCTCCCCTTCAATTGAACACAAATGCCCTTCATTTAAAGGAGATGAGATCTCTCTCTCTCTCTCTCTCTCTCCCTTATTTGTTAGAATTCACAGCATAATTTTACCTAAAAAAAAAATTAATTTTCTTACAAAGCCTTATGTTGTTTCACACCAGATTTATGTTTGGTTTTTTTTTTTTCAATCCTTACTTGAAATCTCTTTTATTATTATTTTTTATTTTTTTTTTTTTACAATCCCTCTTTTATTTCATATTGGTAGCTTGGCTTTCTTACATTTATATCCATTTCAAAAACATAAAAAAAAGAAATTTAAAGCCACTTTTCTTTATCACCCTTTAAAACAGCTGATAAATGAATATTTTATTGATTTTTATTTTTATTTATTTATCAACTTTACAGTTATATTAGCTTATGCATAAACAACGTATTCATTTCCTCCTAATGACATTTAATTCATAGGCTTACTGAAAAATATCCGAGGACAAAATGAATCATTTGCTTTTAAAGTTTTTTTTTTTGATAAATAATAAATACAAACAACAAAAAATTTGATAAGATTATTAAAAGATATGCTAAACTTGATATGATTAGGCTGTAACTTCTGTTTTCAACGAAGATATCTGGATGAGCCAAATACACCCCAAGGGAAAAGAAATCAGAGGGCAGTAATATTTTAGCTAATATTTTAATATAAAAGTAATAAATTTGGGGTCACCAATTTTTCGATTCAAAATATACAGGTTGAATGAATATATATATTAAAATGGTTTATACAGTAAAGATTATTAGTATGAGAAGGAATCAATTGCAGAGCACTGAATATAAGTTAAATGAATTAGATTAAAGAATTTATAATAAAGTCAAGGAATGAAAATAAGTAAAGTTATCTCGTTTTGGAGAGGAACTTAGCTTGAGGCCGTAGTTGATCACAGTCGGCGATTCAATGCTGGTTTCCTAAAGCTCCGTTGGATTCCGTTGAAAAGCAGGACCAAAAAGTAGACAAAAGTGGAGACGTTTCCCAATGATGTTGGAAACATGAAAATCTCCCAACTCTGGATATTCAAGTATACTTTTCCCAAAGAATGAAGGGAAACAGGCGGTTCAAAACCGTATTAACGGAATAAAAAAAGTATATTGAAAGAAAATTGAATACCAAAAAAAAAAACCTGAAAACAAGGGGAAATAATTAATTTACTTCACAATGAATTAGGGAAAATATCAATCGAACAAACTTACCCTCTTTAGGGTTTTCTTTAATTAAAAATAAATTGTATCTTCTGAGATACAAATGTTCTTCAGCGCTGGACCAAATCCAGATGAAGAAAACTCAAAAATAAACGAAATAATTCTCCTAATTCGGAGATGCGAGTCGATGCGCCGGAAGTCAAAAGAGAAAGAGAATGGCTTCCTTATTCGCGGCATAGACAAAGAAAAATAAAAGATGCGACAAAACGCATGAAAATCAAATGATGGCGCGTCGATCGGCGGAAAATAGAAAAAGTGCATTTTGGCCAAAACAATATCAAATTTGAAGAGACAATTGAAAAAATTTATAAATTTAACACTTGGTGTAGTTGATAGAGTTCTGGCCTTCTGTACCAAGGGTCGCGGGTTCGCATCCAGTCTCAGGCGACAAAATTTATTTCAATTTAATTGACTACCAATAAATTGAAATTTAAAGTCATTTCGGCTGCAGAGGCCATTTGACATAAATATTTATTATTTTATTTAAATACATGTATCGATTGCTTCCGGCGGGCGTTCAATGGTCTTGTTTTTCGGAGGCTACCTATCCCGATTTTCAGCACCACTTGACGTTGCTTAACAGTGGCATCTCCTTTGGCTTCCCCCTGGACTCATCTCCAGCTGGCCTGCGACAGACTATTACCTTTCTTAAATCCTGTCCTGCAATTTTTCAGACAATTCATAAGCGTCTAGTCCACATTACGTAGCCCTACTAGTCTCCCAATAATGAATTTATTTAATTTGAATGAAACTAAATGAGTGTTAGAGAAGATATTACAGTGGTGGCTGCTGCAAATTATCGTTGCAGTTGATGATTACGATCCACCCTGAGAGACCTGACATGAAGCTTTTGAACAAACTTGGCCAAAGAGTACTAGTACTTTACTGATGCACTTTTTCAGTTATTTTTCGATTTTAAAATTCAAAAATAAATTATTTTAAAGTTGCTCTTTAAATGTGCGATCATTTCACCAGATTTTTTTTATTTTTGCATCCCCGCTTTTTCTCTATATTTGTTTATTTAAAGTGTAAATTTGCTCGCTTTATGCGTATTTATGTGTGTATGTTAGAAATGAATTGTTTATTTCAGAAACCCGTCAATATTCATCATATCACAAATATTTTTGGGGCTCCTCCTATTTTATATATCTACATGTAATTATTTAATATTAAATATCATAGCTAGCGGAAGACACTCAACACAGGGTTCTAGGGTTTCTGTGACCCACCAATGCTAGATTCAGCCGTGCGTGCTTTGGCATTGCTTATCAGCAACTACGTATCTTGATGGCTGTGGCTGTTGCTCTTCCCTATTACCAGATTCCCCCTGCTTGCTAACCACTTCAATGTTTATCAACACTTTAACACCTATATGAGTGGTTCAAAGCAAAAGTAAACCAAGTCCGAAAATAAACAATTTTCCTATTTTCCCATTTTGGATATTAAATTATGATAGTTATTCGGTGTGATGATAAACCATGTACGAATTTCATTACTAATCCTCCAGAGTGCACAAAAAAAAAAAAAAAAAATATCTGAAAACAAATCTAAAAATCGAAAATCTGTACTTAGATATAGTATAATTTAAGTTCTTAATAATTGCTGAGATGTAAAATAATTAAATGTTGTATACTTTAAGAGGAATTAAATATAAGGCTTTAACTTTTATTTATTTTTTCTCAAAAGAGTAAAAAGTCGACATGGTTCACTTTTGCTCTGAGCCCCTCATATTGAATATTATACCGAACAGTGAGTGACAATATTAAGTCCCACCCATGCGTTTTCTACTTGTGGTTATTTCATTGTTAAATATTAAATATTTTTTAATGGAAACCTTCATGGCTCAAACCTAGAAATTACATGCAATCGAACAAAAAATAAAATAACACCGAAGGTTGTAAGAGGATCTTATGCAATTTTGATTGGAAAATTTACTCCTTAATGAATAGCAGGTTTTTCATGCAACTTTTCAATAAAAAATATATTTTTTATTTTCGAGATTTTATTAATTTGATGATTTATGTGCACATTTACCACCCAGGTTCGGTCACTCAAATCATCAAATCTGCAATATTCGCAACATGAGTGCTGGCATATGTCAAACCTGCTATCCATTAAGAAGTAAACAAACTTCTCAATTAAAATTGAAAAAAATAAAATGTATTTATGTAGATTAAAAAATAATCGCATAATGGCAAAAGTTTACAATTGATTTTTTTTTTTTAAGTTTTTAATAAATTGACGAGTTGGTTGGCCACAATTTTTTTTTTTTTTATAAAAAATAAAAAAAAAGCGATATAGAAGGGGATGTATATAGGGATGAGAAGTTTCAAAAAAAAAAAAAAACTCTAGCATCATATAATTCCCATATCATATATATATAAATTGTAATGTAAAATTCTTGGTTGATTGAACACAATTCCTTTTTTCGAACGATCGATCATCTCCATGTTCAGATATTCTTTTTCTATTTTCCACCTTTATGATCAAAATATGTTCCAATTACATTCTCAGAATTCATCCCTTAACATTTCTCATAAACGATAGATTTATTTTTAGTTTCTTCTTTACATTTTATATACCATTAGGGGAACATGGGCTAGATGGAGTAATTTTCTTCTTTACATTTTATATACCATTAGGGGAACATGGGGCTAGATGGAGTAGATGGGGTACCATAGCTACTGGCTCAAACGGCAAACGGTGGAAAATAATAGTTCTAGTAAATAAGAAGCTGCTATGAAATTGTCACCCATTTTGAGTGAATAGTTTGTCTTGCAAGGAATTTTTCGTGACAGTGCTGTCTGTTATTTTTGTCGGAAAGTTTATTGATGCTCAAATATGTTAAGTTACGTTTATATATGACTACATCATATATTCTAGTAAAAAGTGTAGTTTTATAGGGTTTGTTTGCATCTATTACGAATGATTAAAAAATAATCCCATTCGACAATGACGACCTTGATAACTTAAAAACGCCTAGCCGGGGAACTTTTTAAGGGGCAAGATGGGGTTTAAGAAAACTGGAAAAATAGATCAGAAAAATAAACAGAAGGAGAAAAAGAAAACTGTTGGAATTGAAAAAGCCAAAAAAAAAAACCTTAAAAGAAAGCATTCACACGCACCATCATCAGAATATTCAGAGGCTGAATGTATTTATTTTGCATATTTATATTCTCAGTCTACTGAAAAATGGATCCAGTGCTTGAAGTGCAACAAATGGGCTCACTGTTGAGCAGGTGAAGAAGATGAAGCCCGAAGCTACGCATCTTTGTTCTCTGTGTTTAGACTATCATACACCACATGCATTAGTCCGTCTTGCTCGACCCCAAGATGAAGTTTAGGACTTTGAAAAAAATTTTTTTGCAAAAAAAGTTAATAAAATTGTTTTTATGCTATTGTAAACTTTAGTAATGTACAAATACATGATTTTTTCTACGACTTGACCACTGTAATTATGAAGCCTATGAACTAGACAAAATAAGGTTCCCCGTCTTGCCCCACGTTCCCCTACGTATATTCATATTACTGTCACAACAAGCCTGGCGGGCTACGTATTCAGGTCTCGCAAATTCTATCGTAAACTCTAATAATAAATGAGAAGCAAAGCATAATTTTTTTTTCTTTTTTTTTTTCCAACACACTTTTTTTCCCATTCACACAGTCTTTTTTTTAAATAAGAATGCCCCGACCCCCAATTGATATATTTACAAATAACGGCTATCCTAAAAAGTCTTAAATGGCCTAAGTTGCCGAAAAGACTGTGTACAAGTATATATCTGTGTGAATGTGAGTGAGAATGGGTAAAAGTGCGGGTTGAAAAAAAAAAAATATCAAAGTGACAGTAGACTTTAAAATGGATATAGGAGACGTACTAGCCAAGGAAATTAAAATAAAAAAACAAAAAAAAACTTGAATTTAATTATTAATCAGTCGCCAATTACGAGCTTCACCAGGACGATTAATTGTTAATTAATTGTATTTTAACAATTAATCATCCTGATGAAGATCGTGATTAGAGACCAAAACTTCGACGATTAATAATTTAAAGTTTTTTATTTTAATTTTCTTGGCTGTTACGTCTCCTATTTCCAAAATAATATTATTTTATTAAGTTCAATAAAAACAAGGTGGGACGGTGTAGGCCCCATGTATTTCTTAATAAGCCAGATATGTATATTTGTATTAATTATCTGAAAAATTGCGCCACATTATTGAAGAAAGACGAGGGTCTGCCGCAGGCGGGTCCGAGCTAGTTGGAAAAAGGTCCAGTAGAGTGAAGCTCCCTGGTTAGCTAACTTAAATATAAAATTCTAACCTCGTAGCTCATTGCTATATTTTGAACATCTACCGACAGACCATTTCTAATTCACTTAATCAATCAAAACGTGTATTTTCTTGAAATCTAGACATCTAATTTTTATATATTTCAAATAAACTTTATTTAGATAAGTGCAAAAAATTGTATCCATAATAGAGAGACATGTTCTAGTTACTTATGCATGAGTTAATGTATATTTCCTGTTCCTTTTGGAAGTTTTCTCTCTCTCGTTCTGTGAATATAACTTTAAATGTATTTGCTCCAACGTCGTTTAGGTCGTTCTCGACTCTGTTCTGACTTGCATTTCATCCCCCCCCCCCCCTCTTATGTATTTCCTTAGTATAGTAGTTCTGAATTTGCAAATTGGTATTTCGCCTGTCTGGGTTTTTGATCGCAAAGGGATTTCTCTCCTTGAATTTGCGCGAATCGATAACGACGACGACCGCTGGCGCCCCCGGGACTTTGCCCCCCCGAGGGCCTCGCCCCAGACCCCTAGTTTTATTTATCTTTCGCTGTGGTTTTTATTCAGTGTTCACATACAAATATTGTATAAGCATACTAGCTGTTCAGTACACCTTCGGTTTGTTCCTTTTCAATTTTATATAATACGAGCCTCTCAAATCTTTTGAGAGTCCCCTTAAAGCCAACGGATTTATTTAAAAGATAATTAAGTTTGATTTTATTAACTTAAAATAAATAAATTTTCTATTTCCAAACACCCTAAATAAATTTTATCAAAACTAACCTAAGATCACCCTCTCCCGTCCAAGGTGCGGGGCTTATGATTAAGAAAAGGCGAGGGTCCTCCGCAGGCGGGCCCAAACCAGGTGGAGGGGGGGTCCAGGGGGCGAAGCTTCGTATTCCAATCCAGTGCCAGCTTGAGGATTTCTTTACATTCATAGAATACATAAATGCAAAGAATACATTAATTTTTTCTCTATACATTACCTATGGAAGAAATCGTAACTTTAGGAATTAATAACTCAAAAAGTTATAGAAATTTCGGGACCCGAGTATTTTTTCCTGAACTCTCCATAACGTCCTCTATAAGGCGAGCGTGGCTTATCGGATAAGCTGAGGCTTAGTAATTCGAGGTAAAATGTCACTCGAGTTCGAACCCAACTTGCCGAAAAAATTCAACCAAAGTCGAACGTCTCTGCTGGAGCAAAAGGGAGTACACATCCCCTCCAATTCCAGGCACTTAGGGCCTGAGGGATGGACATAGGAATTCAGGGGTAAAACATCACCCGAATTCGAACCATTCCTAGAACGGGGCAGCACAATAGATCTGATCTAGAAGGTCGCAGTGCAAAGAGAAGCCCCAGAACAACTAATCAATCAATCAAATAACGTCCTCTATAACAGCGTTTCTCAACCTTTGTTGGCCCGCGGACCTGTAAAATTTGTAAAAAGTGTTAATGTTAAATAAATAAATCATTGAAACAAAAAACCTTGTGTATCATACTTGAATTTAATTCTCCTATTAAATTCATTTTCAATTTTAAACAAAGGTGAAAAAAAAAACATTGTTTGAGGATAAAAAGATTTCTAAAAAAAAGACATTTATGTAAAAATAAACAATAGTATCATATAAGATAATTTTATAATTTTTATATTTTTATTCATAAGGAGAGTTAGAACCTAATGCTTTACAATGAGCAAATCTTCAGAAATTTATTGAGCCTCCCCACTTGGGGATATGGGAATTCGAGTATTTTCCTGTACGTCTCTATGCGAGTACCAAACTTAATTTCGAAATTCTAACGGACAGTCAGATAATCAGATCTTGACAGACAGACGGACACTTAACAATTATATATTCCGATTATACATGTATTTATTTTGAATTGAACATAATAAGATTCTCTCTCCCCCTTTCCGAAAATACGCTTGATTTAATTGGAGAGGGAAAATTTCATTCAAAGACCCAGATGAGCCCTCTAAACAGTAAATAATTTATTTCATTTGATTGGACTTAATGTTTAAGAAGAAAAGAAGAGAAATATTATTAAATTAACGTCTTTTCCTTTCATCACTGTTTTAGAAAACTCATGCAGTAGGCTATAGGCTATAGTCTAGATACAACTTTATCTCCCTGGGGAAATTTAACTAATTCACTCACTAGCCAAGATCCAATGAGCTTGTTACTTTATATGATCAAAGTATGGAATATTCCAAGGATTAAATGAAATTCCATATTTATCTTTAGGAATATTGTATTGTAAAAGGTCTCACTGATTCCTTCAATAATTTAAATTAGATGAATGGCGAAGAAATTCGGATCTTTATTTAAGTGATTATCCATATTGTTTATTTGTTACGTATACTAAGTATTCATAGAGGAAATATTATAATCGTCAAAAAATTTTGATGAAGATAATAAAAATATTTTCCTATTCTTGATTTTTTTTAGACTTTGCATCTTTGATCATATTGTTTAACACCCCTCGTATTGAGGATTGGCTGTAAATTATAGATTGGCAATTAGCCTCGGAATGGCAACCAGAATAAAAAAAAGTAAATCTCTCTATGTATATATAATAGCGGAGTGTCCGACTATCTGTCTGTATGCATGTCTGTCTGTTTGTCCCGCTCTGTTTGACAAACTTTTTGCAGTCTTATAGAGGACTTTATGGAGAGTCCAGGAAAAATACTCGGGTCTCGAAATTCCTCTAACTTTTTGAGTTATTAATTCCTAAAGTTACGATTTCTCCAATAGAAAATATAGGCCTATAGAGAAAAATTAATGTATTATTTGCATTTATGTATTCTATGAATGTAAACAAATCCTCAAGCAGGCACTGGATTGGAATATGTAGCAATAATTTTCTTTTCGCCCCCGGGCTTGGAGTAGTTGGTAGCGTGCATACTTTCTATACCGAACGTCGCGGGTTCGGACCCCAGGCAGTCCGATGATTTTATTTAATTATTCTTCACCTTTTTTTTTTTATTAAAGCCAAAAAAAAAAAAAAAATAATTGTAATAATTTTTATTTAAACTCTTTTATCTTTTTTAAGCCATTTGGATACCAAATACACCGATGAATGGACTGAAGATGGTACATAATATTATAAATGAACCGAAACATTTCCAGCTGATTGATGAAAGCATTCAGAGTATTTTTTCTTGGCTGCTTCTGCCTTCATACATGCTTAACTAAATATCTTCAGCCACAACTTGCACCTCAAACTGTATTATTATTAGCTACTCTAATCTCTTGACAATCTCCCCTGACATTTTTAAGTTTATTAATATTGACATTCTCTCTTTAAAATAAAATTCTCGGTAAAATATCTGGTGTGTTTGTTGTCCATTCAAAATTGTTCTCAGCTCTATTGGCTAAGGGAAGGAATATAGTAAGGTGCTTGTTGGTTGGTTGTTTTCTGATCTTCCTTTAAATGACTAGCTTTGGAGACAATTTGACTTCTCAATAAACACTTTCGTCGTATTTTGTATTTTTTTTACCCTTTTTTTTTTCTTTCTCTCTCTTTTGATTTCACGCATGATTAATCTGGGAAAGATCCGTGCTCTTTGTCCTATTCATCGAATCAAGACAAGAACAATTTATTTCTTGCTCTAAAATACATAACCCACTATAATCTGATTATTATTACTTTTTTGCTATTTTATAGTTAATGAGAAAATAACAATCATAATTGTTAAATTATATCGATAATAAAGGGAATGTTTAATGACATCTTTTTTTACCGCTAGTTCACGCATTCCTCATTTCTAAATTTTACCTATATTTAGACTTGATATTAAAAAGCCAAATCCTTCTGATTGAATGAAAATATACGAATTTAATGGATTTATATTTAACCGTAGCCAGAGAGGATGGGGGTAATTTCCCACCAGACAGAACATTTTTTTATAATTTTGATCAACGTTTAAAAGTTTAAATCTTTAATATCTTACACTATATCTTAATTTTGATTTTTGATTTTTTGGAGGAGGTATTCCACACGCCCGCAGCAGGTCTGCATAGTGAGCCATAGGGACACGCAGGGATACACACGCCCGCACCAGGGACACACATTTTTTCTTCTGGTCACTTTCGATCTACTGTGTGTTCCCTGGTGTGGGCGTGTATATCCCTGTGTCTTCATCCCTCATGGTTCATTCTTATTTAAAACATTTGGTATCCAAATGACTCATTGGACTGCCTGGGATCCGAACACTCGACCCTTGGTATACAAGGCAGGAGCGCTACCAACTACGCCAAGCCCGAGGGCTCTTTTGTCTTATATGCCTGAGTTGCCGAGATGACTGTGTGCATGCGTGTGTGAATGGAAAAAGTGTTTTTTTTTCCCCCTAAAAAAAATTCCCCCCCCTCCCTCTTCCCTAAAGATCCGATGTTTACCAAAAGCTCTTCAGGTCTTGACCTTTATTTCTAGTTTATGTATGTTGAGTGGGCAAGGGAGGGGGCTTGAACTGCATAATTTAAAGAACGCCTACCTTGGAGGATATTCTTGAATGTAGATTAATATATTTAATTCACTTTATAATTAATCATAAAATAAGAGGAATCAGGAGATGAGTCTCTTCGGTATTGAAATAAAGCAGAAACATCTTAAATTTAAGAGTTTTCTATTAATATACCGTAGCAACTCTGCTGTTGTCTGCTGACTTCTTTATTGAGAATTTAAGATAATCATTTCTAAATAAAGGGAGCCATCACCGTGATTAATATAATACATAATTATGTTTGAGAATATTATTTATATACACAACTCTGTAGATAGTGCCAATCTGAGATCGAAACCTCAACTTGAGGGCTGTAAATAACACTGACGGCTGCATCTTCTTTTATTTTTAAGGATTTCGTTTATCTACTGTATTTATATTATTCACTCATGTCCGTCTGCATGTCATACACTCACCTTCCGGTTGAAATTTCGTAATTAATTTTGCTTTCTTATAGAGAATATGTTATGAAGAGTTGAGAAAGAAACTCCTAGATTCCCATTTAGAGAGGCTCAAAAAGACTTTTGCAAATCCAAAATACTCCCATCCTGGGCTACAGGCGTGTGTTCGTTTACTCTGTAAATTAAATTTTCTTATTTACTCTCTTATTGACTTTACAAAAATCTGGTGTGACTGGTCGCACCATATTTTTTGTGTCGACATGTTTTTAGTTTCCGAGAGTAGGCTACATTCGATTTTCAAGATGTAAAGTTTTTTTTTTTTTTTAATACACTTTTTCTTCATTTTCTCACTCACACTCACACAAACATTCACACAGTCTTTTCGGCAACTTAGGCCAAAATGAGAATATAGATTTTAAAGAGCATCTAAAAAATAATTGATTTTTGAATTTTAATCAAAATCGTTGGAGCGAATTTTGAGAAAATCGAAAAAAAAACTGAAAAAGTGCATCAGTCAAGCACTAGTACTCTTTGGCCGATTTTGTTCAAAAGCTTCGAGTCACGTCCCAGAGGGGTGTCTAACTTAAATATATAATTTCAACTTCCTAGCTCTTTTCGTTCTTGAGATATTTTGTTCACACACAGACAGACAGACCATGTCGCGAAAACCACTTTTTTGGATTCAGGGGACCTCAAAACGTGTATATCCCATCAAAATCTCGACATCGAATTTTTGACATGAATCCAATACTTTCTCACTCTATATATTACCATATATAGAAGTAAGAGAAAGTAAAAATTTAAAAATTTCTAAAAAATAAATAAACAAGGCTTGTGTTTCTAATTTCACCCCTTAGTGGAAACTTATATCCTACCGAACTTTGGGTCTTGACTTGAAAACTACGTGCTCTTATTTAATCAGATGCTTAGTTTAACTAGATGTGAAAAGACTCGAAAGCTTACTCAAGAGAGAGTTTGTTAATCAAAACTGACGCATCCGACCCTAAATGTTGCTATTTCTATTCTCGTTTTCTACTTATTTTTTCCAGCTGGCTATTTAAATAGAGGAACATTTTCAACTTGTCGATTCGCTTATTTTAACTTTAGAAATTAAATTCTAAAAATATCTGTAACTAACCATTCTGAAATAGTGAATGTGTTGTTCCCCCTTAAAAAACAAAAAATCATCATAACATGTGTTAGGGCTAAATGTATTTTCCATTGATAAACTCACATCTCTGCTTATTCTTGTGTGTGTTTGTGTGTGTCTCCATTCAACTAATAAATGAATGCCTCTGAGCCCCTCTCTGATCTGCTTTTTGCTAGAAAATCTGTTCAATATCGACAAAATTGTTTATTAGTACAAGTAAAAAAAAAAAAAAAATAGAACAAAAGATAATAAATCAAGATTCAAATTTAAATGATTTGTTACTTTCTCTTACCTCTATATATGTTAATATATAGAGAGAGAAAGTTTTGGATTCTTGTCAAAAATTATATGTCGAGATTTTGATGGATATACACTAGGTGTCCCTTATTTTTCAAAGTATTTATTTTGGAACGCATAGGGCCTAGTTTTTTTAATTTGCCCCTAAAATACTCACAAATAAAATTTTAGCATATTTGGGGCACTGCAACCCGTGCCGACTAGCTCCGAAACATGGCCATACAAGCTGTGCGGATAGAGTTGCGCGCCCTCGCTCTATTTGTCAGTTGTACTCTGTTTGTTTGGTAATTCAGCAATTTTTTATTAAACTTAAGGTAATATTTCCAAATGTTTGGGAGGCTTATTGGCACTCCTTCTTCAGTGGATTTATAATATAACGAAAAAGAGGGTCATTCGTGAGAAGAGAGTGGTGAGTTAAAAAGAATGTTTCAAAAATAATTTTTTATATGCCTCATGATGTCTTGCTGTCGTCGCCGAAATATCGCTTTTAATGAAATATAGAAAAAAACTAGTAACGGTAGGGTTGCCTTCGGCAAACCAATCTCCGCTAGCCCTGACGGGCGGCGTCTCGGGATATGACTAATAGAGTGGAGCGAATTTTTTTTTTTTTTTGAATTTCAAAACGGGCTACCCTGGAAAAGTTGTTCCATAATGTGACTATTTACCCCCTATTTTTATTTCTTAATACGAGCATACCTTTGCTGTGAGCCAAGAGGCTCAAAGTTTAAAAAAAAAATAATTATGATCTTCCAATATTAAATATAAATATTAGTGCCAAAATACTTAATTAGTGTTGATTTATAATTAATAAATAACCTGGAACCAATAACCGAGTGTTTTATTTTCATATTTTAATTTTCAAAATATTTCAACTAGAGCCTACGGTAGAAACTTTATCCAAAATACAGGTTTAGGATCCGAATTTCAAAAAACCCTGAAAACCTTTTCGAGATATTTATTTAAAGAAACTTTTAGCGAAGAGAGCTAATTGATATCTCATCTCGTTTAAACGTAATTAAAGAAAGTCAAAAATTTAATTAAAAATTGCATTTTTTCCAAAATAACGATTTTGGGCCCTTAAGGTCCGAATTTCAAAAACCCCTAAAGGCCTTTTGAGGTGTTCATTTAAGGAAGAATGTACCGAAGGAATTAATTTGATATCTCATCTCGTTAAAACGTAATTAAAGAAAGTCAAAAATTTAATTAAAAAATGCATTTTTTTCCAAAATGGCGATTTTGGGCCCTTAAGGTCCGAATTTCAAAAAACCCCTAAAGGCCTTTTGAGGTGTTCATTTAAGGAAGAATGTACCGAAGGAATTAATTTGATATCTCATCTCGTTTAAACGTAATTAAAGAAAGGCAAAAATTTAATTAAAAAATGCATTTTTTTCCAAAATGGCGATTTTGGGCCCTTAAGGTCCGAATTTCAAAAAACCCCTAAAGGCCTTTTGAGGTGTTCATTTAAGGAAGAATGTACCGAAGGAATTAATTTGATATCTCATCTCGTTAAAACGTAATTAAAGAAAGTCAAAAATTTAATTAAAAAATGCATTTTTTTCCAAAATGGCGATTTTGGGCCCTTAAGGTCCGAATTTCAAAAAACCCCTAAAGGCCTTTTGAGGTGTTCATTTAAGGAAGAATGTACCGAAGGAATTAATTTGATATCTTATCTCGTTTAAACGTAATTAAAGAAAGGCAAAAATTTAATTAAAAAATGCATTTTTTTCTAAAATGGCGATTTTGGGCCCTTAAGGTCCGAATTTCAAAAAACCCCTAAAGGCCTTTTGAGGTGTTCATTTAAGGAAGAATGTACCGAAGGAATTAATTTGATATCTCATCTCGTTTAAACGTAATTAAAGAAAGGCAAAAATTTAATTAAAAAATGCATTTTTTTCCAAAATGGCGATTTTGGGCCCTTAAGGTCCGAATTTCAAAAAACCCCTAGAAGGCTTTCGAAGTATTCATTTAAGGAAGAATTTATTTTTACTTAATTGTCTACCTAATACTTACTTAATTGCGATAATCTAGGTATATATCAAGAGATATTCAAAAACGACTATTTTCAAAAACTTTGCGGGCAGGTCGGCACGGGTTAACGTCAACGTAGGTGAATAAAATTTCATATATAAGTAAGGCTTAGTAGGATGAAAAAAATTAGAGGGTATGCGTTCCGGTATTTCAAAAAAATTTTTTTTGCCCATATAAGGGACACCCTAATATACACGTTTTCGAGGTCGCCTGAATCCAAAAAAGTGGTTTTTGCGACATGGTATGTCTGTGTATCTGTTTATGTTTAATATCTAAAGTATGAAACAATTGAGCTAGGAGGTTGAAATTTTATATTTAAGTTAAGACCCCCCTCGGACGTGACACGATGCATTTGGTTGATTTTCATTGATCTTTTAACAATGAATACTTTATAAATGTTATTATATATTATGTTTCTTTTATAAAAGTATATAATCAAAATATATAAAATATATAAATATAGGCCAGATATAGGCTAATAGGGGAACTGATATGATAATCCTGCTGCTAGACTAGTCTGCCATCTTTTGCAAGATTGCTGAACTATTTGACACATAATTTTTAAATATATCTACTAAGCTTATTTTAAAATTTTCTTAATTAATATGTGATTTTTTTTTTTTTTTTTTTTTTAAACATTCACACTTTTTTCTCATTCACACTCACACTCACACACACATTCACACAGTCTTTTCGGCAACTTAGGCCATATAAGACTTTGACGATAACCGTTGTAGAGAATATATCTATTGTGTGGTCAGGCATTTCTATTTAAGCCATCTGCTATCCAAATGGCTTAAATAAAATCATCGGACTGCCTGGGTCCGAACCCGCGACGTTTGGTATAGGAGGTAGGCACGCTACTTACTACGCCAAACCCGGGGGCAAATATGTGATTAATAATAACAATAAATTCAATTTTAAATAAAAAAAAAAATTCAAGGTTATTGGGACAGATGGTTTGTTGTATTTGCTTGATAACATTCCTTAATTTTTATTAAGTCATTAAAAAAAAATTATAACTCTTCCCCAATAATCGCTTATGAATTTAATTCATTAAAAAAAAAAACTGCTTTGAAAAATTCCATATAATGGTCTAGTTTTTTTTTTTTTTTTTTTAAAGTACGTTTAGAAGTTTAGGCCCTCCTACTCCCTCTTAATACCGCCGATGAAAACTGCGCAGCTAGTCAACATTTTTTTATTGGTTTCAAATAGAAAATGAATATGTAGGGGTTGTACGTCGTATGTCAGAAGAGAATATGTCCCTGAAACTTTGATAAATTGATGCAGTCATCAATCAATAAAATTCATCTCTTAATAAATTGTCTTCGGACTATTAACCCATATAGGAAATTATTTATTTTTGATTGCCTTCTTTATTTCATTCTCTAAATGGGACGTGACTTTGACCTATAAAGAGCAAATAAATAAATAACGAATGAATAAAAAAAAGACAACAAATTAAGGCTGCTTGTGAATCATCATCAGAAATGAAAATAAATAAGATTAATTTATTCTTTGTTACGATAAAATAAAGAATATAAGAATGTGAAGAAAATAATTTATTTCTATTGAAAATTGAGTTTCGATTTAATCTTATCCAGATGCAAACAAAAACTCGATCTGCAGTTGTTTCCTTTTGAAAAATGTTTTATCATTTTAAGTTGAAGATTTCATTATTTAATAAAAGCATTAGGTGCAAATTTTTCTGACAGATCCGGATGGGTAGCCATCAGGAACAAGTTAATGAGATTTTCAGGAAACACTAGACAACAATTGAACCATTAAAAACGAGATAATAAATTTGTATGAATTTTTTCAACTCTTTTTTGCTCTTATCTTAGACCTGGAACTCAAATAAAGGAATACAAACAAATTTTTGGATTAACAAAAAGTTGGAATTGATTGAATTGAAAGAAATCGATTTGAAGTTCATTCCTTTGTGACCCTTTTGTCATTTAGTAAATTTTTTTTTTTTTTTTTTTTTGTTGTGATAAAAGCCGTTTTGAATTGAATTTTTCAATTTCACAGTTCTAAATACACAAAAATAAATCTCATAAACTCATATACCGAACGTCGCGGGTTCGGACCCCAGGCAGTCCGATGATTTTATATAAGGCATTTGGATACCAAATGGCTTATATAAGAATGCCTGGACCCCAATATGTATAATTATAAATAACGGATATCGTTTAAAGTCTTAAATGGCCTAAGTTGCCGAAAATACTGTGTGAATGCGTGTGTGATTGTGAGTGTGAATGAGAAAAAAGTGTGAATGTTTTTTAATGAAAAAAAAAAAAAAAAAATCTCATAAACGACTCATTTAGAAGAGAATTGAGGAGTCCAGAAGTTAAGGGTATAATTTTAAACGCTAAAACCGGAGGATGGATGGAAAAGTCGACTCGGACTTCCTCAAGAATCGATCTTTTACTGAAACTTCTCGACTTTTTAGAATCTAGTTGAAACTCTTTCAAGTCGATTAGAATCGATTCTCACTGGACGACTTCGACTTTTTTCTTATAAAACTTAATATCCGATGGTATTAGAGTTTGTAACGTTTTCATTGATTGACTTTCATCTTTCTTTTAAAACCTACACATAACACACCAATCAACACACTTTCTAAGATCGGTTAGAGAACATATGTGGCATTCTTAATTCCTCAATTTTAATATTTTATTTTGATCTCTAATGCAATTTTTACCATCCCTAATTGCAAAAAAACATATTTACGATATTCTATAGTTCTTTGGCTTTCCAAAAATCATTCTTGTGAAAATCTGTTGATTATTAACGAAATTATTAACAAAATCAAAGTATGTTAAACACTTTGGCTGCTTATCTTTTAGGCGCTTTGCTCATTGAAATAAACTTATATCTGCGCCATGGTATATATTTTTTAATTGTTTTGTTAATAATATCGTTAATAATCAATAGATTTTCACGAACGAATGATTTTTGGAAACTCGAAGAACTTCCTAAATAAATAAATATATATAAATAGAATATCCTAAATATATAAGGAAGTGATTTTGAATAGCATTTTTTAACGCTGATTGTTTTTGCATTACTTTTTAACACCTATTTGTTTAATTTAAATTTTAACGTTTTTTTTTTTGAGAGAAAAGACCTCTATGACTGCTTTAAACTATTTATATCTCTATTTAATGTGAACCTGGTACTTTAAAAAATAAATTTGAAAATGATTTGTGCAATTTTCAATTAAAATTATTTGTATATGCTAAAAAGGGTGATATTGAAATGATACTCAATTTTGTTGAGTTCGATTTTCTAACTCAAGTCAAGTGATTAACACTGGATCGTGCTTTTTGTATAGAATATAAAAAATTAATTTAATTATATATTTTTTGATGATTTGTTGAGTCGATTGATTGGGGAAATAAATAAATAAATAAATACACTGCTAAAAAGCAACCAAAACAGGATATCAAAAAAACAACTTCCGCGTTATTTATTAAAAATTTATTTCCTTAAATAAATTCGTATTTCAAATTAAGAAAAATAAATCAAACTATACTTCGGTGTTCTTTCCACATATAACGGAGGATCGATCCTAAGTGGAAAACCCGGGAAGATCGAGGAATCGATTTCCAGGACGTGTCACTCATCATCAATATAAATCTCATATTTTATCAAATTAAAAATTCTGTAAATTTAGGCTAATTGTTTATAATATTTTGTATAGAACAGTGGGCCTGATGTGCTCGATAGTGGAGCTTAATATACAATTTAGGGGTCCAGGCATTCTTATTTAAGCCTTTTGGTATCCAAATTGCTTAAATAAAATCATCGGACTGCCGAGTCCGAACCCGCGACTTTTGGTATACGAAGTTAGCACGCTAACCCCTACACCAAGCCCGCGGGCATCGAGAATTGTTAACTTAAAGTTAGTTGTCAGTTATTATTGCTATTGATAAGGCTCTCTCTCTCACTCACTCTGATTCTATTTTCATATCAAATGGTCTAATAATATTGACTTTAGCAAATGATTTCATTTCGCTTATTTAAGCTAATTCAGATGCATCTCTATTACTTCCTGCTATATTTTCTATTTCGGTTAATTATTTAAATTAAAAAGGATAAACATTATTATTATTCCTTTTTTTTTTTTTTTAATTATCCTTTTTATGAAAATTAAAAATATCTTTGTAAACTTTCTCTTACCTATAAAACTAATATTTCAACTACTAGCGGCTCCACCCGCCTTCGGCGTTATCCTTTTAATTTAAATATTAACAGAAAACAAGAGAAATATAACGAAATTGGCTAAATTGCTAAAATCAATATTGTGCTGTGCAATACTTTGCAGAAACAAGTGAAGAGCATATCAACAGCAATCATCCAATGACAACTAACTAAATTCTCGATACCCACGAAGATAACAAGTAGCGTGTAACTTTCGCATACCAAAGACGTCGCGTAGGCAGCCGATGATTTTATTTAAGCAATTTGGATACCAAAAAGGCTTAAATAAAGAATGCCTGGACCCCTAAATTGCATATTAAGCTCTCCACTATCGAGCACATCAGGCCCACTCGTTCTATACAAAATATTATAAAACAATTAGCCTAAATTTACAGAATTTTTAATTTGATAAAATATGAGATTTATATTGATGATGAGTGACACGTCCTGGAAATCGATTCCTCGATCTTCCCGGGTTTTCCACTTAGGATCGATCCTCCGTTATATGTGGAAAGAAACACCGAAGTATAGTTTGATTTATTTTTCTTAATTTGAAATACGAATTTATTTAAGGAAATAAATTTCTAATAAATAACGCGGAAGTTGTTTTTTGATATCCTGTTTTGGTTGCTTTTTTAGCAGTGTATTTATTTATTTATTTATTTCCCCAATCAATCGACTCAACAAATCATCAAAAAATATATAATTAAATTAATTTTTTATATTCTATACAAAAAGCACGATCCAGTGTTAATCACTTGACTTGTGTTAGAAAATCGAACTCAACAAAATTGGTATCATTTCAATATCACCCTTTTTAGCATATACAAATAATTTTAATTGAAAATTGCACAAATCATTTTCAAATTTATTTTAAGTACCAGGTTCACATTAAATAGAGATATAAATAGTTTAAAGCAGTCATAGAGGTCTTTTCTCTAAAAAAAAAACGTTAAAATTTAAATTAAACAAATAGGTGTTAAAAAGTAATGCAAAAACAATCAGCGTTAAAAAATGCTATTCAAAATCACTTCCTTATATATTTAGGATATTCTATTTATATATATTTATTTATTTATTTAGGAAGTTCTTCGAGTTTCCAAAAATCATTCGTTCGTGAAAATCTATTGATTATTAACGATATTATTAACAAAATAATTAAAAAAATATATACCATGGCGCAGTTGTAAGTTTATTTCTATGAGCAAAGCGCCTAAAAGATAGGCAGCCAAAGTGTTTAACATACTTTGATAACTATTTTGTTAATAATTTCGTTAATAATCAACAGATTTTCACAAGAATGATTTTTGGAAAGCCAAAGAACTATAGAATATCGTAAATATGTTTTTTTTTGCAATTAGGGATGGTAAAAATTGCATTAGAGATCAAAATAAAATATTAAAATTGAGGAATTAAGAATGCCAGTGTATTTAGATCTGTGAAATTGAAAAATTACTAAATGACAAAATGGTCACAAAGGAATGAACTTCAAATCGGTTTCTTTCAATTCAATCAATACCAACTTTTTGTTAATCCAAAAATTTGTTTATATTAGAATTTTTTTTCCTTTATTTGAGTTGCAGGTCTAAGAAAAGAGCAAAAAAGAGTTGAAAAATTCATACAAATTTATTATCTCGTTTTTAATGGTTCAATTGTTGTCTAGTGCTTCCTGAAAATCTCATTAACTTGTTCCTGATGGCTACCCATCCGGATCTGTCAGAAAAAATTTGCACCTAATGCTTTTATTAAATAATGAAATCTTCAACTTAAAATGATAAAACATTTTTCAAAAGGAAACAACTGCAGATCGAGTTTTTGTTTGGATAAGATCAAATCGTAACTGAATTTTCAATAGAAATAAATTATTTTCTTCACTACAACGATATCTTATATTCTTTTATTTTATCGTAACAAAGAATAAATTAATCTTATTTATTTTCATTTCTGATGATGATGATTCACAAGCAGCCTTAATTTGTTGTCTTTTTTTTTATTCATTCGTTATTTATTTATTTGCTCTTTATAGGTCAAAGTCACGTCCCATTTAGAGAATGAAATAAAGAAGGCAATCAAAAATAAATAATTTCCTATATGGGTTAATAGTCCGAAGACAATTTATTAAGAGATGAATTTTATTGATTGATGACTGCATCAATTTATCAAAGTTTCAGGGACATATTCTCTTCTGACATACGACGTACAACCCCTACATATTCATTTTCTATTTGAAACCTATAAAAAAATTTTAACTAGCTGCGCAGTTTTCATCGGCGGTATTAAGAGGGAGTAGGAGTGGCCTAAACTTCTAAACGTACTTTAAAAAAAAAAAAAAAAAAAAAAACTAGACCATTATATGGAATTTTTCAAAGCAGTTTTTTTTTTCAATGAATTAAATTCATAAGCGATTATTGGGGAAGAGTTATAATTTTTTTTAATGACTTATTAAAAATTAAGGAATGTTATCAAGCAAATACAGCAAACCATCTGTCCCAATAACCTTAATTTTTTTTTTTTTTTTTTTAATTTAAAAATGAATTTATATTTATTATTAATCACATATTAATTAAGAAAATTTTAAAATAAGCTTAGTAGATATATTTAAAAATTATGTGTCAAATAGTTCAGCAATCTTGCAAAAGATGGCAGACTAGTCTAGCAGCAGGATTATCATATCAGTTCCCCTATTAGCCTATATCTGGCCCATATTTATATATTTTATATATTTTGATTATATACTTTTATAAAAGAAACATAATATATAATAACATTTATAAAGTATTCATTGTTAAAAGATCAATGAAAATCAACCAAATGCATCGTGTCACGTCCGAGGGGGGTCTTAACTTAAATATAAAATTTCAACCTCCTAGCTCAATTGTTTCATACTTTAAATTAAACATAAACAGATACACAGACATACCATGTCGCAAAAACCACTTTTTTGGATTCATGCGACCTCGAAAACGTGTATATCCATCAAAATCTCGACATATAATTTTTGACAAGAATCCAAAACTTTCTCTCTCTATATATTAACATATATAGAGGTAAGAGAAAGTAACAAATTATTTAAATTTGAATCTTGATTTATTATCTTTTGTTCTATTTTTTTTTTTTTTTTTTTTACTTGTACTAATAAACAATTTTGTCGATATTGAACAGATTTTCTAGCAAAAAGCAGATCAGACAGAGATGGGCTCAGAGGCATTCATTTATTAGTTGAATGGAGACACACACACAAACACACACAAGAATAAGCAGAGATGTGAGTTTATCAATGGAAAATAAATTTAGCCCTAACACATGTTATGATGATTTTTTGTTTTTTAAGGGGGAACAACACATTCACTATTTCAGAATGGTTAGTTACAGATATTTTTAGAATTTAATTTCTAAAGTTAAAATAAGCGAATCGACAAGTTGAAAATGTTCCTCTATTTAAATAGCCAGCTGGAAAAAATAAGTAGAAAACGAGAATAGAAATAGCAACATTTAGGGTCGGATGCGTCAGGTTTAATTAACTAGCTCTCTCTTGGGTAAACTTCCGAGTTTTTTCACATCTAGTTAAGCTAAGCATCTGATTAAATAAAAGCCCAGATCGTAGTTTTCAAGTCAAGACCTAAAGTTCGGTAGGATATAAGTTTCCACTAAGGGGTGAAATTAGAAACACAAGCCTTGTTTATTTATTTTTTAGAAATTTTTAAATTTTTACTTTCTCTTACTTCTATATATGTTAATATATAGAGTGAGAAAGTATTGGGTTCATGTCAAAAATTGATGTCGAGATTTTGATGGATATACACGTTTTGAGGTCCCCTGAATCCAAAAAAGTGGTTTTTGCGACATGGTCTGTCTGTCTATCTGTGAACAAAATATCTCAAGAACGAAAAGAGCTAGGAAGTTGAAATTATATATGGGTAATTCCACACCAAGACAACATGGCACTACATGGGCCCATTTCAGATTCAAAAATGCCATCCAAATGCTGATTCCTCATGGCAAACTGATGATAAGTTGATAGAAAGAAAAAAATTTTTATGTACATTGCGGCCGTAAAACTCAAAATTAAAATTTCACTCATTTTCAACATTCCAGAGTACAATTTTGGAAATTTGTTTACAGTTTGAATAGTTTAATGAAAAAAATTGGTTTCGAGCACTATTCCTAAGGAAAATTTGTAATACATGAGGCGCACCTGGCCTCAGGTATTATAAACAATTGGAATTAAATTTGAATATTTTATTTGTGAAGAAAGGAAGTTTTAAATAAAAAAATCAAATAAAATTATTTGAAAATTAAATATTTATTCATCAAAGAAAACAACATACAAAATTATTACATTTAAAATAAAATTTTATAAATAAAATATAAAATTAAAAAAATTCAAGAAGAAAATTTTAAGATGGGAGGAGAAGAGAAGAGAGGGGGGTCGTATGGATGACGTAGAGAGCGTTGTCTAGCAGGAGAGAGGCGATAGGGGAGTCAGAAACCCCGGAGCGCTCGTAAGACAGACACGTTGAACCTGAAGAGACAAAATCACTGATCAGTTTTCATTTAAATATCCAAGTCTCATCATACCAATTATAATATTAATTACCAAGTGTCGTCTACAATTTATTAATACTCTTCCACTGTGAAACATCGCCGTCGTCCTGAAACAAACCTTTTTATTAGAATCTCTACTCCATTGGAAGCCACGATAACTCTCACGTACCTGTATTTATCAGCGTTTGAAGACATCGCAAGCTAAGTACCACAACAATCAACCCTATTCATGATCAGGAACAATTAAAAATAAAATATTACTTTCAAATTCAAATTTTATTAAGAACATTTGAACATTTTAACTCAGTTAAACAATATTATTTTCTCTTGCAATTATCCTATAAAAATTACTTAACACGTGCACAAGTTTATTTAAAGAAATAATAAATATTCAAATTATATTCAATTATCATCAATATTTCTGTTCATACATATAAATAAAAAGAACGTTCTTAAAAATATATTTCTAAATAATTAAAATCATAAATAAAAATAATAATTATTCTTTCGACTTTAATAAAAATGTACACAAGCAAAGTCGACTATATTATTTACTGTTAATTCAATAAATCCAATACAATTTTTCAAGCAATTAAAAGCGATACAAAGAATTACTCATTTTCAGAATAACAATTTTACTTTATTTTTAAGACAAGGATAAAATCCAGTTCTATTTATTCAAATTTTTAATAAATCTATCACTCTTAAGTAAAACTCTGTTTTATTTTGATTTATTTAGCCATACTTATTTTTCGGAGTAAAGGGTCATATTCCTAAGCCATTTTTCCTTACCTCGGGTAACTAAATATATATAAAACTACAAAACAAAGCGAAGCAGATCACTCTTATATCTTTCCAAAATTTGTATTAATCAAATTTTTTTTATTTCCACTGAGTTCATCTCAAGCGGACCCACTTGGTCTGACTAGTAGACCAGGGTTTTAGCGTAACAAATTGTCCGTAGAATCCAAGAATCACCGAAAAACCCAAAATTTTCACCTCTAATAGGAGAAATATACGAATTTGTGATTTTTAAGGTGTTTTTTTCATTAAATTATTCCCGAAAAACATATATTTTTAAAATTACTTTTCCGTGCTTAAGTTACTCTAAAACATGTGTACTTTGATGGGGTTTAAATATTTTTTTGGGGAAAGCATGTTTAGTAGGTCAAAATTGAGAAAATTCAAAAAACATGTTTTTTTGTGATTTTGACTTCTGCATTCTTTATTAATTTTTATGTTGCCTATAAGTGTACGACTTTTTGAGTAATACTATTTTATTCTCCATTAAATTCTGTATAATTAAGAAAAAAAAACGTATCAATCCAATGATCTGGGACAATGTTACAACTCTTTAATAGTTCAAATTCACTTAAAGTCATCACAAAATGTTTTAGTTTTTCATTTTCGTAAAAAGAAACAATTATAGTTTTGGGAAATAGTTCAAACAAGTTTTTAAAATGAAAGACCAGCATAAATTTTAAGTTTTTTTTATTGATAAGATCGTATGCCTAACAATAATTCGTATCGGTGCTCACTTTTTTGCATTGAATGATGTGACTATTACTTTCTCTTACCTATGTATATATGTAATATATATATAGAGAGAAAGTATTGGATTCATGTCAAAAATTCGATGTCGAGATTTTGATGGATCTTCACGTTTTGAGGTCCCCTGAATCCAAAAAAGTGGTGTTGTGTTAAGTGGATGGGGTGTTGGCAGACGGGTAGGTCCGGACTCCGATGAGAGTGGAGGAGCTCTCACTGAAAGTTCCAGGGGCCGTTGGAATAACGAGGGACCCCCTGGACTTCAGTTGCCAATTAAGAGTGGCTGCCCTCGGAGTCAGGAATAATTTTTGTTAATAAAAGACAAAAGTTTGATGACGGAGGCCGAGTGTGTTTATTCATTTACGTAGCACGTATTATTCAGATTTTACATAGTTCATATAATTCATTTACAATTTTTTCTCGCCAACTATATATATTTCTTGGCCTCAAATTTCACTCTCTTTTAACACCTTAACTTTAAATGTCAGTAAAAAATTTATCTTAAACTTTTTCAACTCACCCTTGACGGGTTCCCTTACACAGGCGGATTCTCCCAAGGGTTAGTGTCTCATTTTAGTTCTTCATTTTCACTAACGTCCTTTTGCCCTGTGGGACACTACACCACTCCCCCCCCAGCAACGGAGGTGCGTTCAACACAATAAATATTCTCGCGTTCTTCTTTCCCTCGGCGGCGACGGGGGGTGGCGGCGGTGGATTGTCCTGTCCCTGGGTTCATCCTTCTCCTCGGGCAGTGCGTATGCAGGTTTCAGGCGTCGGCAGTCTCCGCGCGCTTGCCACTGGTTTTTCTTCTTTGTTGTTATAGTCGGCTTGCCCACTGCGATTTAGAAGGTCCCAATGATACCGCTCCTCAAGATATAATTCAATTCGTGCCTGGCGATTTCCAATTTTCATTTGACCAGCCGACGGGGCTTACAACACAGAGGCGGCCTGTCAGTAATGGAAACAAAATGACGGAGGAAATCGACTTCTATGGCCACTCGAATTTTCTTCTCAGTCCCAAATCGACTTTGATAATTTCACATCCGAGGGGCGGCATCGCCGTGCCATTAGCCGGGCGGAGGCCTCTTCATTCTGCCTTCTCGATCCCGGGATGACGGCGGATGGCTTGTCTTCTTTTTCTGATGATCGCGGGTGTCGTGGGTTTCGCGTATGTTTCGGACGTCGCAGGCATTTCGGACGTCGCGGGCGATCTCGTAGCCAAATGTTCAAAGTCGGGGTCACCAATGTTGTGTTAATGTGGATGGGGTGTTGGCAGACGGGTAGTTCCGGACTCCGATGAGAGTGGAGGAGCTCTCACTGAAAGTTCCAGGGGCCGTTGGAATAACGAGAGACCCCCCTGGACTTCAGTTGCCAATTTAGAATGGCTGCCCTCGGAGTCAGGAATAATTTTTGTTAATAAAAAGCAAAAGTTTGATGACGGAGGCCGAGTGTGTTTATTCATTTACGTAGCACGTATTATTCAGATTTAACATAGTTCATATAATTCATTTACAATTTTTTCTCGCCAACTATATATATTTCTTGGCCTCAAATTTCACTCTCTTTTAACACCTTAACTTTAAATGTCAGTAAAAAATTTATCTTAAACTTTTTCAACTCACCCTTGACGGGTTCCCTTACACAGGCGGATTCTCCCAAGGGTTAGTGTCTCATTTTAGTTCTTCATTTTCACTAACGTCCTTTTGCCCTGTGGGACACTACAGTGGTTTTCGCGACATGGTCTGTCTGTGGGTGGGTGGGTGGGTGGGTGGGTGGGTGGGTGTGTGTCAAATTTTAAGCATGAAGGAATTGAGCTATGAGGCTGAAATTTTATATTTAAGTTAAACACCCCCGGGACCGGAAAAATAAGCTTTTAATCAAAATCGGCCAAAGAGTACTAGTACTTTACTGATGTACTTTTTCAGTTTTTTTTCGATTTTCTCAAAATTCGCTCTAACGATTTTGATTAAAATTCAAAAATCAATTAATTTTTAGATGCTCTTTCAAATGTATATTCTCGTTTTGCCCACAAAATTGTTTGAAGCACACTTTACTCTTGTGCTTCATAGGAAAGATAGGAGAAATGGTTGCCATGGTAACAAAATATAAATATTTTCCCATACTTATAAATTTTACATCTGAATTCAAATATTCCCTACTGCCGGGAACTAAATACATGTCGACACAAAAAATCTGGTGTGACAAGCACAGTGCACAACTTTCGATTACCGAAGGTAAGAGAAAGTTGTGTGCTGTGCGCCAGTCACACCAGATTTTTTTTGGAACAAATTCATGAAAATTGCGTGTCCCAGGTACGGTGAATGCTTTACTAGCTCCTATGTCTCGGATTGCATCAACATCTTTTTTCAACACGTACATTATTTCAGCGATGGATGTCCAGGTCAGTACAAAAACTGCAACAATTTTATGTACTTATGCGAACACCTCGCCAAATATGGACTCAGCGCCACCTGGTCGTTTTTCGCGACATCACATGGCAAGTCACCATACGACGGAATCGGAGGAACGATAAAGCGAGAAGCAAGAAACGAAAGTTTGCGACGACCGTACAACGAACAAATTCTTGATGTCGAAAAATTGCTGGAGTTCTGCAAACAACGGATCGGAAATATACAATGCGAAGTCGTTTGGAAAAAAGATGTTGATGCAATCCGAGACATAGGAGCTAGTAAAGCATTCACCGTACCTGGGACACGCAATTTTCATGAATTTGTTCCAAAAAATAGTCACATCATTCAATGCAAAAAAGTGAGCACCGATACGAATTATTGTTTGGCATACGATCTTATCAATAAAAAAAAAACTTAAAATTTATGCTGGTTTTTCATTTTAAAACTTGTTTGAACTATTTCCCAAAACTATAATTGTTTCTTTTTACGAAAATGAAAAGCTAAAACATTTTGAGATGACTTTAAGTGAATTTGAACTATTAAAGAGTTGTAACATTGTCCCAGATCATTGGATTGATACGTTTTTTTTCTTAATTATACAGAATTTAATGGAGAATAAAATAGTATTACTCAAAAAGTCGTACACTTATAGGCAACATAAAAATTAATAAAGAATGCAGAAGTCAAAATCACAAAAAAACATGTTTTTTGAATTTTCTCAATTTTGACCTACTAAACATGCTTTCCCCAAAAAAATATTTAAACCCCATCAAAGTACACATGTTTTAGAGTAACTTAAGCACGGAAAAGTAATTTTACAAATATATGTTTTTCGGGAATAATTTAATGAAAAAAACACCTTAAAAATCACAAATTCGTATATTTCTCCTATTAGAGGTGAAAATTTTGGGTTTTTCGGTGATTCTTGGATTCTACGGTCAATTTCCCTTAGGAATAGTGCTCGAAACCAATTTTTTTCATTAAACTATTCAAACTGTAGACAAATTTCCAAAATTGTACTCTGGAACGTTGAAAATGAGTGAAATTTTAATTTTGAGTTTTACGGCCGCTATGTACATAAAAATTTTTTTCTTTCTATCAACTTATCATCAGTTTGCCATGAGGAATCAGCATTTGGGTGGCATTTTTGAATCTGAAATGGGCCCATGTAGTGTCATGTTGTCTTGGTGTGGAATTACCCATATATATTGGATTGGATTGGATCATATTGACACTTATTATTATTATTAATAATTTTTCTATTATATTTTATTTGTTAAACTTTAAGTCAAAATTCTCTATCAATATTCAAGCACAAATTGCATACAAATAATAAGTGTCTGTAACTAAACCTGAAAAGACAGGATTAGAGACCAAAAGTTGAACAAATTAAATAAAAGAGAGAAAACCTTTTTATTTATTATTGATTGATGAGAATCAGTGGAATAATCCAATATCAAGAGTCGCGGGAGCGACTCGTCGCCGAGCAAGTAAAAAGCAAAAGAAAGCAAAGAAACTCTTAATACTACCATTTAGTTGATATTCCAATAGATGCCAATGGCCCATTGCATTTAGATGGACGAGTCGTCCCTAGACTATATTATCAAGAATGATTTTAAATCCTTAATAAAAGATAGGAAAGTGAAAAAATTTTTTTGAGAAACTTTTCTCTTTCTGGGCGAATATCTCAAAAAAGTTTTTAAGATATCGGAACCAAATTTTTTTTATATTAAACTAGAATAAATAAGGATTATTTTGAGCACGAATTCAAAAAAAATTCCAGTGCCAAACAGAATGGCAGAGGCTCAAAGTTGAGATTTTGCCGATTTCGGAAGGTCAAAAGTTAGTCTCTTATTTTTCCTTTTTTTTTTTTTTCTTTTTTTTTCTTTTTTTTCTTTTTTTTTTTTTTTTCATTCTTTTCTTAAATTTTCAAATTTTTAGACAAAGCTACAGGTTTCCCTGCTGGACCGATTAGGATGAAATTTAAAATACAAATAGATACTATCAAAAACCCGATACCTTTGATATAAAATTTCATTTTGGATCAAAAGTGACTTTTTGAGAGGTATTCAAAATTTCAAATTTGTCTTCAAAATTTCAAATTTGTCCTATCTTTAACATGGCGAAAAGACAATTCTAACTATTTTGCTCCCTGATGACGTCATCTAGGAACATATATATTATTATTAGTAATTTTCATCCCTAATGGAACAAAAATTTTTTAGGATAGATCCATTCAGATAGAAATGGATTAACGTGATAAGAAGGAGTGCTACCAACATAAAATAAATAAAAAACCTAAAATTTTATAAAATTTGGTGAAATCCTATGTTTATCGTTTCGAATGAATACCAAACGAAGTATTTACAATCTACCAACATAACAAAAATAAAAAACCCAAAATTTTATAAAATTTGGTGAAATCCTATCTTTATCGTTTCGAATGGATACCAAACGATGTATTTACATTCTACCAACATAACAAAAATAAAAAACCTAAAATTTTATAAAATTTGGTGAAATACTATGTTTATCGTTTCGAATGGATACCAAACGATGTATTTACATTCTACCAACATAACAAAAATAAAAAACGTAAAATTTTATAAAATTTGGTGAAATCCTATGTTTATCGTTTCGAATGGATACCACACGATGTATTTACATCCTACCAACATAACAAAAATAAAAATCCTAAAATTTTATAAAATTTGGTGAAATCCTATGTTTATCGTTTCGAATGGATACCAAACGATGTATTTAATTTTTACTGTTTGGAATGCATATTAAAAGATCTATTCATGGGATAACTTAATATTTAATAAACAAAAATTAATAAATAATATTTTCATGTAATATTTCACAAAAAGAAGTGAAATCTCAGCCAAAAACATCGGAGATGCGGGCTCTCGCATTATTTTTGCCTGGCGTCGAGGTGAAATCAAAAAATGCGCCTCGCTTTTCTGATTTATATAAAAGCGAGGATATATGAAACAAATAAAATTCTGTAGGGGGTTTTATTTAAGTGAAAATATTTCCTCGCTTTTATATAAATCAGAAAAAGCGAGGCGCATTTTTTTTGATTTCACTTCGACGCCAGGCAAAAATAATGCGAGGCGCCCCTTTTTGCATCTCCGATATTTTTGGCTGAGATATATATAAATGGGGATATAAATTCTTTAATAATTTTAAAAAGAAGCTTAAAAATGGGAAAAGATGAAACTATTTGGAAATTTATTTTTTAAACATAAAAGGAAAAAAATACATCCCAATAAGACTTTCTACAAATTAATAAAACATGCAATCTATTTAATCACATTTAATAAAATTTTAAGAATTAAGAAACAAGTGTAAAATGGATTATATTAAAATTTTATTACCTGTAATCTGTCAGTCTGATTATGATAATTTGGAACACAAAATTTATATAAAATTCACTCACATTTAAGAAAATAATTAGAGAAATTAAAATAATTAATAAAATACAATCAAGGAGTTATCAAAGAATATAAATAAATAAGAATATAAAAAGAGATGAAAGGTTAAATGGGCAATTTGTTAACTCACATACACATAAAATGATTTAATTTGTTAGAAATAAATAATAAATAATAAAATCATGCGAAATGGATTAATTATCAAAAAGAAATAATTAAATTTACCTTAAGAAATATGATGACAGCTGATTTGGGCGGTAGCAGGCGGTAGACATGGGCATGTGAGACGAGGGCACAAAAAAATCGACAGGTCAGAGAAGCTGTCAAAATGGACGACAAACTCTTTGACAATTAATTTCTAAGAGGAAAAAAAAAATTTTTTTTTAAATAAATTATTCTAACTTTAAAAAATAATTTAGAATAATTTTTTATATAGATTTTTATTTTTATTTTAATTAATTTTTAATTATTTAAAAAAGAATCTGGTGTGACTGGTTGCACAGCACCAGAGTTGGCAAGTTTTATCCCGGCGTGTATAATACACGGTTTTATACATGTATAAAACTATCGCGGATAAAACTAGGCCGATGTATAAAAGGTATAAAACTGTAAAAAACCAATTATCTCCCAACAACATTGACGATGTTGTTTGCTTTTTATTTAGTGAATAATATAATCAAAATGTTAATAATTGAAAAATGAAATTTTATTTGAATTTCCTTCCTCGTCGAGTTTGTGCATGCGCATCCAAGTTTTATACATTTTATACGTTTTATACAAATTTTATCCTCGATTTTTGTATAAAACTGAAAAATTGTGTATAAAACCCAACTCTGTTTCTGCCGATAAATTAGAATTCAAGTGAAAAAATTTATAAGCATGGGAAAATATTTATATTTTGTTTTAATGGAAACTTTTATGGTTGAAACCTAGAAAATTTGCAATAAAGATTTTCATTTTCTTTTATAAAAACAATGAAATAATCACAAGTAGAAAGCGCATGGGTGGGACTAAATATTGCCCCTCATATATATATATTTGAAGAATTAAACTGGACTGATTACTTGGCTTGGCTGCACGCTCCTTTCCTATCTATTGTATATATATATATATAGGCCCTACAATCGACTCTCGATAATTGGAATTTGTCTTTAATTCCTTTGGATTTCGAATTATCGGGGAGAGTTGACTGTCAAATACGCCTCGTATTTAGGGGGGGGCGCCCCCTGAAATTCTTCAAATGAATTTATTTCTATCTAGTCCCTACATTTGAGAAATACCTTGTATCAACAAAAGTAGTAAAAAATTATGTGCTTGTCACATTTGTGTTGACATTAGTACGGTACATATGAATTTGAAGATACAAAATTTATAAACAGAGAAAAATATTTATATTTTGTTACCAAGCCCCCCCCCTAACTAACTAACTAAATTAAAAACATTCACACTTTTTCTCATTCACACTCACACTCACACACACATTCACTCACGTTGTCAGTCTTTTCGGCAACTTAGGCCATTTAAGACTTTAGACGATAACCGTTGTAATTAATATATAAATTGTGGGTTCAGGCATTTCTATTTAAGCCATCTGGTATCCAAATGGCTTAAATAAAATCATCGGAGCCCCCCCCCCCTCACAAGAGATATATGTTAAAAATAAAAAAAAGTGCAGGAGGTGGATTTGAACTCGAGAAGTTTGGTTACGTGAGAATGGAAAAAAATATAGCTTGAGGACGAATTAACCACCTGAGCCACACTTTGGTTAATTGCTTTATGGAAAAGTAAGCCATATGAGAAACAAGAAATAAAAGAAGTATTAAAAAAATTTTAATATTCCACATATGATATATCATTTGTTAGTATATTTTATGCTGATTAATAATTTATAATCAAAATGTCAATAACATGGATAGTTTTCAAATAATTCAATGGACAAACGTCAGATTGTTTATGCCTTAATGTAATTAAACCAAAAACTCTATCTAACATATGATACATATCATTAATTCTTGAATTCCCCCTGATTCCAGAGAACTAAAGCTCTTTTAATTATATGATCTAATTTGGGAGTTATTGGCGATCAAAATTAAGCTTATTTTCGACCTTAATGACATAACTCTCAATTCTATATATAATCGAGTATATATATTTAGCATTGTCTGATCAAAACGAAATTTTTACCAGAGATTTATAATTAAAAAATAAGTATTTTTCTAAAGTTTCATTGAGATTGGTAAAGAAATAAATAAAATATTGACTATTTTGTAAATTGAGTTTTAGAATTCGGGATCCCGGATGGGTAAAGAGAGCCGTCTATGAACCGGCTCTGGGCTTGCAACCGAGATCCCGAATTCTAAAACTTAATTTACAAAATAGTCAATATTTTATTTATTTCTTTACCAATCTCAATGAAACTTTAGAAAAAACTCATTTTTTAATTATAAATCTCTGGTAAAAATTTGGTTTTAATTAGACAATGCTAAATAAGCTTTTTCGATAATATAGAAAATTGAATGTTGATGTCATTAAGGTCGAAAATAAGCTTAACTTTGATCGCCAATAACTCCCAAATTAGATCATATAATTAAAAGGGCTTTAGTTCTCTGGAATCAGGGGGAATTCAAGAATTAATGACATGTATCATATGTTAGATACAGTTTTCGGTTTAATTATATTAAGGCATAAACAATCTGACGTTTGTCCATTGAATTATTTGAAAACTATTCATGCTATTGACATTTTGATTATAAATTATTAATCCCCATAAAAAGTAATGAAAAATGATATATCATATGTGGAATATTAAAATTTTTTTAATACTTTTTTATTTCATGTTTTTTATATGGCTTATTTTCCATTTAAAAATTAAACAGTATATGGCTCAAGTTGTTAATGCGTCCGCAAGCAATTTATATTTTTTTTCCATTCTCACGTAACCAAACTTCGCGAGTTCAAATCCACCTCCTGCACTTTTTTTTAAATCATATTATCAATTTATTTTTATTTTAAATGCTAACTTATAATTTCTTTTATCTGTCATTATAACGAGAGAAAGGATTTGTGCATTATAAATTTTGGGGTTTAGGGGTGACCCTATGTTTAGGGAATTTTGACAAATTTTTTTTATTTATGTTGGCATGAAGACACAAACTGGCTGTGACTTTTCTTATTTACATTTTTATATTTTCTAATTATTCCCTGTTTCTAATATATGTAACAAATTTTACTAATTATTATATATAAATAGGCCTCTGTATAAATATTGGAATAAAGTTAATAAAAATGTCATTGAACATTGAAGAAATTGATATTAAATATCCTATTCATATTGGTAAGATCAATTTATTTTGACATTTCTTAATTCTAAACTTAATTCTCATTATTTATTTACTACTGTCATTTATATTAAAAACTCTTCTGAATAATAGACATTTAATAAATATTTTTTGATTAATATGCGATAAATGTCATCTTTAAAAAGAAAAGTGTTAAGATTTATAAACGAAGAAAATCTGAAACTCTTATTCTATTTCAATTTTAAACTATTTATTATTTTTTTATTTAACATCCCCATAGAAAAATGACAATATATAATAATATCAACAACATTCAACAAAAGGTTTTGAACATTAAATTTTTAATCTATGAGAGTTGGTTTATTTTGTCCAACGATCTACGACGAATATTCGCAGAATAAATTCTCAGCTTTTGCTCTTATCATTTTTTTGCAGAAATTCTGACACCTTGATCGTACAGAACAAGAAAAAATGTTTTTTGTAACATCAAACCACTTTTTGCCTTAATTATCTGTAAATGGACTCGAGGCTTCCTATCAGTTAAAACAAAAAAAAATAAAGATGCCTGTGAATGACAACTTGAAATCCAACTTCGAATTGAAGAAGTAATAATTTAAGCGAAAAATCACAATTTCGAGGAATTTTTTTCTTAAATTAAAAGAAAAAGATTCCATAAAATTAAAAGAACTTGTAGAACTTAATAACATTTATTTCGAGACATGAATATTAACAATAATATAAACAACCAACAATTAATGACGTCATCCACATGGCAATCCAGGAGGCGCAGACTTGGCTCCGCTTCCAGGTGGCTTATATATATATATATCAACAACAAATAGTGAGATCTGAGGGGATTTTCGGCCAAACAAAAAGAGAACGAACTCTGCGCTCGTACTTTTAACATTCAATCAACACATGGACACATTCTTGAGGGCAGAGCATAAAACTAAAAGAGATGACTTTTATATAAAATTGCTTCCCTTGGACTCAGCTCGCACTGTTTCAGACCTCGTCTTTCCTTGAATCAAGTGCCTTAATAACTTTCTCAGCCAGAAGAGTATATAGGCTACCCTCTCCCATCCCTCACTTTTATTTTAAAACGAATTTTGGCTAATATAAATAAAATGTTAGTGTCTCCCGTTTTCTATGATAAATGGCTTTTTCGGATTCCTTTCTTTGTCCATTCTCTTTATTAGCCTAAATAAGACCCCGGAAAGCCAATTTGGACCAAATAACTGTAAAAATAACGAAAGTTTTGATAAAATATGAAGATGACTTTAACCTTTAAAAAAAAGGTATTTAAATTTACATTTTCGAGTTTTTTTTCTTGATCCATTGTATTTATCCGCTAAATTAACAATAAATGTCCTATTTTGGTTGTGATTACTAGAATATTAAATAAAATAAAGTTTAAATGTTCTTTGTTGATCTCTTTGCCTTTTTTTTAATAACATAAAGTGAGCTTCAATATTCTTGAGTAAATAAACAAAAGTTTTTTTTTTTTTTAGAGAATTTTCTACTATATTTTATTTAATATTTTAAAAATCACAACCAAAATAGGTCAATTACTGTTTATTTAGCTGATAAATACAATGAATCAAAAAAAATCTCCGGAAAAAGTAAGTTAAAACACCTTTTATCAATCAATCAGTGGCTGTTTTTCTATATACATGAGAAGGAGCAGGTGCAGCCAAAAATAAAAGCCTCCGATTTAATATCATACATGTCAAGAAGACGTCTCGGGTGAATTTTATTTGCCCATCTTGAGTCCTTCAAAATTGTTAAAGTCCCCGAGTTGGTCAGTCAATAAGGAAATACATGTACATATGTCCAGGCGAGTTGGGCCATGAATGATCCTTCTCACTTAATAAGTACGATTGCCCGAATTGTATCGGAGGCTTTTATTTTTGGCTGCACCTGCTCCTTTTCCTGTCTACCTTTTTTTAAAGGTTAAAGTCATCATATTTCAAAAATTTTCGTTATTTGGTCCAAATTGGCTTTCCGCGCTCTTATTTAGGCTAATAAAGAGAATGGATAAAGAAAGGAATCCGAAAGTCATTTATCATAGAAAATCTTTATTCGCGCCTTCTTTATTGTAATGATTGATTGATTGATTGATTTAATTTTGTTTTAGGCCCCGTTCATCCCTGCGCCTTGTGCAATACAAATTTTATAAATTTATTTTTCCTTTGAAACATCGACAAAAATGCCTCTCTCAAGGAATTTAGAATCGCTGCAAAAAAAGAAAATTATATGAAAAAAACTGATGGTAAAAAACCCAAATAAAAAATTCAATATTATCTTATTAATTTTACTTTCTCTTACCTATGTATATATGTAATATATATATAGAGAGAAAGTATTGGATTCATGTCAAAAATTCGATGTCGAGATTTTGATGGATCTTCACGTTTTGAGGTCCCCTGAATCCAAAAAAGTGGTTTTCGCGACATGGTCTGTCTGTGGGTGGGTGGGTGTGTGGGTGTGTGGGTGTGTGGGTGTGTGGGTGTGTGTTCAAATTTTAAGCATGAAGGAATTGAGCTATGAGGCTGAAATTTTATATTTAAGTTAAACACCCCCCGGGACCGGAAAAATAAGCTTTTAATCAAAATCGGCCAAAGGGTACTAGTACTTTACTGATGTACTTTTTCAGTTTTTTTCGATTTTCTCAAAATTCGCTCTAACGATTTTGATTAAAATTCAAAAATCAATTATTTTTTAGATGCTCTTTCAAATGTATATTCTCGTTTTGCCCACAAAATTGTTTGAAGCACACTTTACTCTTGTATTTCATAGGGAAGGATAGGAGAAATGGTTGCCATGGTAACAAAATATAAATATTTTCCCATACTTATAAATTTTACATCTTGAATTCAATTGTACCCTACTGTCGGAAACTAAATACATGTCGACACAAAAAATCTGGTGTGACAAGCACAGTACACAACTTTCGATTACCGAAGGTAAGAGAAAGTTGTGTGCTGTGCGCCAGTCACACCAGATTTTTAATAATTTTTTCCTAGATTTCAAGAAAAAAAGTGAAGAAATAAAAAGGAATCTGTGCAAGTTTTGTAATAAAACGTTCGTGAGTCCTTCCCATTTGAAAATCCACCTGCGCATCCACACCGGTGAGAAACCTTATCGCTGCGATTTGTGCTGGAAATCCTTTTCCATTAAAGACACATTGAACAAGCATCTCAAGACTCACACAGGCGAGAAGCCATTCAACTGCCATCTCTGCGAGAAAACGTTCAAAGAGAAGAGCAATCTGAAAAAGCATATAAGAACTCACACGGGGGAGAAACAATACGCGTGCGATATTTGTGACAAATCGTTTATACAAAAGTGCAATCTGAACAATCATATTAAAATTCACACGGGGGAAAAGGCTTTTATATGTCCGATATGCAAAAAACAATTTCCAAGAAACGAATCGTTGAAAAATCACGTCAACATTCACATGAACATCCGGCCATTTGAATGCGACATTTGTCAGAAAGCTTTTGCTCAAAAGAACACTCTATTAATACATAGAAAAATTCATACGGACGATAAACTCCATAAATGCCATGTCTGTGAGAAATCCTTTCGAGAAAAAAGTAATCTGAAGCAACATTTGAAAATTCACTCTGGAGAGAAACCGCATAAATGTTTAACCTGCGAAAAATCATTTATAGAGAAAAGCAATTTGAAAAAAACATTTGAAAATACATACAGGAGAGAAACCTTTCAAGTGTGACGTTTGTCAGAAAACTTTTGTGCAGAAATGCCATCGGGATAGGCATATTAAAAAACATAATTGTGCCGTCGATTTCATCTGTGAGAGTTTCCTCCAACAGCAATAATAGAATTATTCATCTTTTTATTGTGATCTTAAAACTACACATATTAATTTATAAAAATTTTGAAGAATTAATTGATTATTATCAAAACATGAACTATTTATTTATTTAATAATCAATCAATTGTTGAATCCCATCACTGAATTGGGATGACGTCACCTGTTATTTATTTATATAATTTATATTTTTCTCTTATTTTTACATTGTTTAATCAATTAAATGACGTCTAAAAAAGAAGAATTAAAATTTGTTTATTTATTTGTTTTAATTCAATTTGTTTTATTTAATGTTCCCTACCCTTGAAATGTGGGATCAGGGATGTAATTAAAAAAATCTGGTGTGACTGGCGCACAGCACACAACTTTCTCTTACTTTCGGTAATCGAAAGTTGTGTACTGTGCTTGTCACACCAGATTTTTTGTGTCGACATGTATTTAGTCCCCGGCAGTAGGGAATATTTGAATTCGGATATAAAATTTATAAGTATGGGAAAATATTTATATTTTGTTACCATGGCAACCATTTCTCCTATCTTTCCTATGAAGCACAAGAGTAAAGTGTGCTTCAAACAATTTTGAGGGCAAAACGAGAATATACATTTGAAAGAGCATCTAAAAAATAATTGATTTTTGAATTTTAATCAAAATCGTTAGAGCGATTTTGAGAAAATCGAAAAAAACTGAAAAAGTACATCAGTAAAGCACTAGTACTCTTTGGCCGATTTTGATTAAAAGCTTATTTTTCCGGTCCCGGGGGTGTTTAACTTCAAATATAATATTTCAACCTCATAGCTCAATTCCTTCATGCTTAAAATTGAACACACACACACACACACACACACACAGACAGACAGACCATGTCGCGAAAACCACTTTTTTGGATTCAGGGGACCTCAAAACGTGAAGATCCATCAAAATCTCGACATCGAATTTTTGACATGAATCCAATTCTCTCTCTCTATATATATATATTATATATATACATAGGTAAGAGAAAGTAAAAAGGAATTAACGTAGAAACGCATTTCTTTCAAGACAATTGCAAATAGTTTTGCAAACTTCATTATTATGCACGGGCAATAAAGTGCCTTATTGCTTTTATTTATATTAAATAATTGAAAAGTTGAATAAAAATTTACGAAAAAAACGTAAATAGTGTTTCATTTTGCTTTTTAACATCAAACACTCTCTTTTTCCTGTTTATGGATTATTGAATAAGATATAGTCAAAAGGGATTTTTAAAATTCGAATTCTTCCAACAAACAGATGTCGACGCACCATCTAACGGCGACTAGAGCAACTACAGGCAATGCGCTCTTCCCTCCTTTTCGTTTTCGTTCTTTTCCAACTCGGCTTAATTATTCAAGTGAAGTGCTTATTAATTAACTTTTCTCTTGTTCTTTAATTATAATAAGTGAGTGTGTTTATATTTGATTATTTGTGTTGAAATATGAAAATTCGTCCTCTGGAAACATGATCGTCTGCTCTCTCAGGTAATTCAAATTCCATCTAATCTAATAATCAGAATTCCGAATGTGGAATTTGATTCGAACATTAATGTGGTTTATAAAACATATTTTATTAATTGGTTTTGTTATTT